>JARQOC010000005.1:174204291-174304881 GCA_033576535.1 Allobates femoralis
TTGCTGGCCAGATTGTTACAACTACCTTCAGCTGACCGAACTGTAGTTTGTTCTTGGAGGTCTTATAACTATGTTTTGCTAAGAAACACAAAAGAAATATAATTAACTTCTGACATGACATGTGATTATGACAGCAAGTAATAAATCATCACTATACTATAAACTAAAGCAACATAACCCCAGATATTGAGAAGTGCAGAGTTGAAGATATTGCAGCAGTATGCATTATCAATTAATTTTTGGCACTTTATGATAACACTGACCATGTGAACAGTTTATGTGCATGAGTAAAAGCAAATAAATGCTGGCAGTCTGAGTGCAGAGTAATGGAATAATAATGCATTTTACAAGTAAATCACCATAAAATGCTTTGATTTTTTCCCTAACAAAACATTTTTCTGCAAACGCAACAGACTTCCCTGCCACAATATCTATTAAGAACTGTGAACTTCTGTCCAGAGTTAATTTAATAATTAGAGTAGGATAAGTACAATAAAAACATTGTAAACTATTTTTGCCTATATCCTGTGGAGAGGCAGTTTTAATAGACAATATGAGCATGCTTCTTTCTATGGGACTTAGTAAGGGTTATTGCTTCCTCTTTCCTCCCCCTTGCTCTCTAGTAAGACAAAACTCACTCACTTTGTTCTACAAGTTTAAGGTTATGATAAAACCAAGGTGTGTTTTAGGATCTCATAGGTAACCGGGTACACTACTTCAACATAGACTAGAAAAACATAGGACACTGAGTTCACAAGAACCGCAGTAAAGGTGAAATAGAGAAAGAATGCCCACAAAATTGAAAGTACAAAATGTTTATTAGATACTAGCTGTGAGCCCGATGCAAATGCATCGGGATTCTAGAACGTGCGTTAATTTGATTATAGTAGTTATAGCTGTTAGACTAATGCAAATGCATCGGTTGTCTAGAATATGTTTATTGTTTTTTTTAAAGATTTTTAAATAATAATCCAATTATTCCAATGACATCTTTACAGCAACTACATATATTTGTATTGTTGATATCATATAAGGAAAATTGAATAATTATGTTGTAAGGGTCTTAGAACACAAAGTAGCAATACTTCTTAATGCATCAATCATTAAAATTGATGAATTAATAACAGTAATAGGTGTATCAGCCAGTTTGTGTCAGCCCACCAATCGCGTCAAGATGCCCTTACGCCTGGTGGGACCTACTCTAACTAAATCCGAATTGATATAATTTAGATATTTTTTATAGCTGAATTTTTCTTAGATTTTTTGAGGATTGTGATGTAAATAATAAAATTTTGTAAATTGATACAGAAGGAGTTACCAACTACAGACTTGCAGCAATATCCATGCAATAACAAAAAAACTTGTAGTTAACCTACGGTAAATGGAGTTAACGTAGCTTCAGCAGGTGCATAAGATACATCGACTAACTAACCACAGATGACTACAGTTGATGTGGATGACACTGCCGCAACTATGTTGTCTGCACAAACCGCAAGTTAAGTACAAATTACATATATGCAATTATGAAAATTACAGCAAGTATGTTGTTGGTGAGTCCTTCATGATCAATTATTATCATTTAGTATATTCCTCAACAAAGTGAAAAAATCTAAGAAAAATGGTGTGGTAGAATCTAATTAATAATTTATGTTTGTCCCTATCTAAACATGTGGAACACACCTTGCTAATGAGATGTGTGTGAACAGCCGTCCCACCCGTCTCTTAGCTGTTCACAAAAACCTCTCCCTGTAAAGACTGACAATGAAATCTCTCAGCACATATAGTGCTGGAGCTTTAAATAGTGGTTTTTATCACCCACTGTAGAAATATGGATGATACACATCTCTCATATTATCTTAAATGTGTATCCACAAAAATATAGTAGAAATCAGTATATAAAAGAATAAAATGTGAAACAGTAAATTTTTTTTTTTTTTTTTTTTTTTTTTCCCAAAAGATAAATAAACGGAAGAATAGTCATAGGGAAGAGTTCAGTGCAAAATATTCTTGTAGACAATATTTTTGGTAAATACTTTGTCACTGTTAGGCAGCAATTTGCCTTGGATTGGAGTGTCCACCACTTTCACTTTTACATTGGATCGTCTTCTCACTCTTGAAAAAGCCACATACAATTGTCCATGTCCAAAAACAGGTTCTGGCAAAAAAATCCCTACTTTCTCAAGTGTTTGTCCTTGGGATTTGTTTATTGTCATGGCAAAAGCTGGCTTCAGAGGAAATTGGCGACGTCTTAACTTAAAAGGCAAGCCGGTTTCTGATGGGCACAAATCAATCCTGGGAATGAAAACCACATTTCCTCCAGCAGACCCAGTAATGACTCTTGCTCGAATCATGTTGGCAAACAAACCGGTGACAATTAAGCGAGTCCCATTGCAAAGACCTTTTCTGCTGTTGAAGTTCCTCAAAAGCATTACAATGGTGCCAATTTTTAATTTCAGACGATGAGATGGCATCCCCGTGGGTGTAAGTGAATTTAAAAACTCAACAGGGTATTGCTCTGGATCCTCTGTCTCATCCGGATCAATGGAATCATCACTAATGTATTCTGTATACTCTCCAGCAATGCAATCCATGATCTTAGAGTTGACCTGATCCACATCATCATTTTTGGGGCAAAGAATGGCATGTGATGCTGCTGTATTAATGCTTTCATTGTCATTGACATCAATTACAATGTTTTCACCAAAAATGTCAAATATTAGTGAGCCTGTGCAAATCATATCTTCAGGGATTTCTATAACATCATCTCCAAGGTTATAAGAATTGGTCAATTGTCCATTTCCCAGCTGAAGTATCCAATTGCTGTATTCTGGATCAACAGAGCGCATGTTGTCAAGTAGTGGCAATTGAGTGAAAATCTGCCATTGTCTGGAATATTTAATGCAGCTCTCTACGATATCAGTTCATGTTCCATGAGGAATAATAGGAAGACACTGACGAAAGTCTCCTCCCAGAACAATGACTTTCCCTCCAAAGGGTGTTTTATTTTTCTTCGAGATATCTTTGGTCATAACATCCTTTAATAGTTGGTCAATGACATGCAGTGCGTATTTAGATAGCATAGTGGATTCATCAATAATTAAAAGTTTAGTATTGTTCAAATGGTGTGCAGCATCAGTATCATTTTTGATTCTTGAAACAGACGTTTCATTGATTGGAATAGGTATCCCGTAAAGTGAATGGATGGTTCTTCCTCCTTCCAATAAGTTGGCTGCAATCCCAGTACTGGCAGCAGGTGACACAGTTTCTCCTTCTTCTCTTATTTGACGAATTAACAAATCATACAAATATGTTTTCCCACTGCCACCTGGGCCATCAATGAAAAAGCACTTAGCTTGCTGACTTGTATCCTGTAATGCTTCATTTATGGCATTATAGGCCAAAAGTTGTTGTTGATTTAAAGTTTCTTTCATTTCTTGGGCTCTTCTAAACTCCTCCTCTTTGTTGTATTGTGGTTGTAGTTGTTGTTTTCTTTTGGGGCGTGGTAGATTAAAATCCGTAAAGCTTTTGCCATGAAATTTTAACACATTTTGAACATCTGCCATTGCATAACCTTCACAATGCTCACAGTCCTCATTGTTAGGGTGTTATGCACGGCAGTAGTCTTCAATAAAATCTTTTTTAAATTCTTGCCACAACTCCAATGGATGAGCAGGAGGACCAAGGATACATATGTAAGCAAACATATCCCGAAGCTGTGCAGGCATGTTTAGAACACAGCCATCCAGTAAGGTATTTCGCCAAACACTGTCATCCAAAAGTAATCCAAGGGCTATTGCTGCCTGTTTAAAAGTTGGGTACTCGACTTCATTAACGGTCTTAATGTGCTCAAAACTTGTTGCTCCTTTTACATGTAGTAACAACAACCGTAAATAGTAGCGTTCTTCATCTTTCATACTGACCGTATACATTCTTCCAATGACTGTTGTTCCACGTTTCTGCCTAATTTCCCATGCACCATCTTTCCAGACATAGTGCTCAGGAATTTGGCGGTAGAAGTATTCATGAGCATGTGGGTCATTCTGATTCAGTTCAAAGTAGGCCATAAGAGTTGATTTTCTATGCGTCATGGCAGCAATGTTCTCTACAGAAGCATCTTCATGAAAATAAAGTGGTTGTGACTGTGGCAGATGTACGGCAAGGCGAACAATGCTGTGTGATTGTTTATGCATTGGATAGGCAAAAATTCTCCAAGCTGCCTCCGGTGCACTGACATATCTTGAATCCATAAATTGGTGAGGTTCATCATGTTGTATGTTTGTTTGAGAAATTTCCAGATTGGCTTTATCATGCCCTTTGTAAACATATTTGAATAAATACTTGACACTTTGAATGGACGCACAGATTTCCACATTTATATGACACTTATACTTTAATAGTAGGAAAGGGTTATAGGGAACAACCCAAGAATTATCAACCATGTGAGAATGTTGTGTAAATGAAGGTCCTGCATTGCGTTGATAAGTTGGGTAGGCATCGTGTGCTATTAGAGTTTTTGGTTGGAAATCTTTTGGGAATCCTTTTTTACACTTTCCAATATCCATACATAAAGAATTGGGGTTGAATTGTCCACAGGGTCCATGAATCATATGTTGCATCACAATTTGATGGAGCACAGGATACTCGGATGGATCAGGAATTTCTGCCCAAACAGTACGATCGACATCAAGCTCAGTGCGTAATTTGGAATTGCTATCTAGAATAATCAAAATGTGAGCATGTGGTAGTCCCCGCTTTTGAAATTCTATTACATGAACCATTGCACAAATCTTGCCAAATAATCCACTGTTTATATCTTTTAATAGAGCTTCTAATTTTATTTTGAAGACACGGGCGACTAAATCCGGTCTGTGTTCCACCCTCTGCCATGGTTCTAAATTGTGGATAATCTCGCTCCATTTGGGATTACAGGTCATTGTTATAAAAAGATCTGGGCGTCCAAATTTTGTAACAATAGCCATGGCATCTTGATAACGTTGCTGCATATTTCTTGGACTACCTTCAAACGACGATGGTAAAATGACCGTCTTGCCAATGGGAATTCCTTTTTCGAAAGATTTTCTTTGCAGATGTTCCTGTAGTACGCAATAGTCCTCCACTTTTAAGTCTTTTTGATGTTGACGTATAAAATTTAAGCGATTAGCCTCAATTTTTATATACGCATCCACTAAATACTGTTGTGTTAGTTTTCCACCATTTAGAATAGGATTGAACCCAGGACGTACAGATAGCAAATAACAGTAATACTGCAATTGTGTAATTCTCCGTGGATTTTCACCTTGATGCTTCAGTCCCTCATGCCAGCCTTGTTCTCCATGCGGAAAAAATAACGGATACAGTAAAGCATCTAAATTACTGTGGAGAATACTGACTTGCTGTGTTTTTGGGGCTAAAGGATTGTTTGGGTCAGGTTTCAGATGAATTAAAATATCTCTATTGAAGGGTGGCTCTCCATCGGCATTTTCAAAGACCACAGCAACTTCATTAACAATTGGTTTATTATAACGTCTTGGGTCTTGTTCTCGATCCTGTTTAAGAGCCATGATGATATTAGGCATGACAGTACCATTTTGAATTGCCTTCTCCTGTTCCTCTTGTTCAACAAAACGTAATATTTTGTATGCGGAAACAAAAGGATTGATGCGATCTAATAAGTTAGCAATGAGCCGCATCAATTTAGGATGACATTTTTTATTTTCGTCACACTGTAAACGTTGGTCATTAGCAGTGGCAGTATCTAAAATGTAGAGTTGGGCATAAGCAGGAGCTTGATCTGGAGCAGGATGTAGTGTTCCAGTACGGTGATAAATTTGGCCATGAATTCTGAAGCAATAAGGGCCATGTCCAGGTGGAGGAGCAATACTTGCACCCATAGAAGCAAAACCAAAGGAACTATTAATACTTCTGATGTTATCCATCATATTCCGACTGTATGGACTCTGACCTTTAAGAATACATTCCAACATCTCTGGATACTGAGGTAACGGAACTTTGACCTTCCCCTTGTGACAACAGAGAGTATACTGTTTATCCGATGGCATCTCATCCATGAAATGTCGAGCTTCACAATGGTTACATATGAATATCATTGAGCCACAGCTATGTTCCACAATGCCAAAATCACTATCTGTAAATCCAGGTGGATATCAAGAGGGAGGTGTAGGTAGGTAAATACGATGTTGTTTCTGCAAACCGACATAGATCAGACGTTGAAGTAATAAAGCAGAAAAAGAGTCAGGACCCACTTGTGTAACAGTAGAAGACGTCTTTTTGCGGTGTGTACGACGTGAGCCAGCACTTTTGCGTAAGCGGCTCTGTTTGGATTGTGAAGACTCCTGAGCAATTTGTGCCTCCAAAGGAGTTTGTTCTTGTTCAACGCGAAAACGTTTTGTGCGTGACGTCTCCTGAGCACAATGTTTACGCTTTGCTGTTGCTTTGCGCAGTGATGAAACTTGAGGAATTGTGCTACTTTCATCCGGTGAACTGCTAGAAAGAGCTAGAGCAAACTGTAGTACTGGTGAGCTTACAGTTGGATCAGCAGACTGTAGTACTGATGAGGTTACTGTCTGATCAGCACACTGAGTTAGATCAGCAGAGTATTGTACAGGTGAGCTTGCAGTTTGATCAGCAGACTGTTGTACTGATGAGGTTACTGTCTGATCAGCAGAGTGATGTACTGGTGGTGTTACTTTTTTTTTTTGACGGCGTTGACGTTCCTTCTGAGCTTTTTTGCCCAAGCGTAGTCGTTTTTGTTCCAGCGACTCCGTTGCAATGCGATGCTTATACTCAGCTTTACACTTATCCAAACGACAATGTCGCTCTTCTTCAGTTTCCTTAGCACGTGTCTTACGCATCCATGCGGCTTTGTACCCGCCAACATCCTTGCTAGTATCCTTTGAAGTCATGTTAGGACATACAAAGGTAATACTATGCTTGGAGACGTATAGGTACGTAAGAGCTTTTACAAAAGCTTTTTGGGAGAAAAGAATTCTTGAAAAGTATAGAATAATTATTAAGGAAAATAATAAGTTCCAGATAGACAATGAACATATTTAAATATCATGTTTTGTATGTCCTTATAATGTACCCTACAACGTATTACAAATATATAAACATGTTTCTCATTCATATCAATAATAGTAAGAGGTCACTGAATACTTAAGGACATCAAATGTGCATACATAATACCAATACCATGAATACCAATACCATCATCAAAACCATCATCAAAACCATCATCAAAACCATCATCCAAACCATCATCAAAACCATCATCAATAGCATCATCAATAGCATCATCAATAGCATCATCAATAGCAATAATATTAGCAATAGCATTATTATTAGCAGTAATAGCAGTATTAATACCATTCTTAGCAGTATTATGATCATTAATAACAGTATTAATAACATTAATAGCAGTATTAATAGTATTAACAGCAGTGTGAATAGAGTAATAGCATTATAAATAGCATTAATAGCATTAGTATTAGCATTAATAGCAATATTATTAGAATTAATAGCATTATTATTACTATTAATACCATAAATATTAGCATTAACAGCATTATTATTAGCATTAATAGCATTAATAGGAATATTATTTGCATTAATAGCATAATTATTAGCATTAATAGCATTAGTAGCAATATTATTTGCATGAATAGCATTATTATTACCATTAATAGCATAATTATTAGCATTAATAGTATAATTATTAACATTAATAGCATTATTAATACCATTAATAGGAATATTATTTGCATTAATAGCATTCTTATTACCATTAATAGCATAATTATTAGCATTAATAGCATAATTATTAGCATTAATAGCATTAATAATAGCATTATTAGCAATATTATTTGCATTAATACCATTATGATTACCATTAATAGCATAATTATTAGCATTAATAGCATAAATATTAGCATTAATAGCATAAATATTAGCATTAGTAGCATAAGTATTAGCATTAATAGCAATAATAGTATTAATAGCAATATTATTTGCATTAGTACCATTATGATTACCATTAATAGAATAATTATTAGCATTAATAGCATAATTATTTGCATTAATACCATTATGATTACCATTAATAGCATAATTATTTGCATTAATAGCATAATTATTAGCATTAATAGCATAATTATTAGCATTAATAGAATTAATAATAGTATTAATAGCAATATTATTTGCATTAGTACCATTATGATTACCATTAATAGCATAATTATTAGCATTAATAGCATAAATATTAGCATTAATAGCATAATTATTAGCATTAATAGAATTAATAATAGTATTAATAGCAATATTATTTGTATTAGTACCATTATGATTACCATTAATAGAATAATTATTAGCATTAATACCATTAATAATAGTATTAATAGCAATATTATTTGCATTAGTACCATTATGATTACCATTAATAGAATAATTATTAGCATTAATAGCATAATTATTTGCATTAATACCATTATGATTACCATTAATAGCATAATTATTAGCATTAATAGCATAAATATTAGCATTAATAGCATAAATATTAGCATTAATAGCATAATTATTAGCATTAATAGAATTAATAATAGTATTAATAGCAATATTATTTGCATTAGTACCATTATGATTACCATTAATAGAATAATTATTAGCATTAATACCATTAATAATAGTATTAATAGCAATATTATTTGCATTAGTACCATTATAATTACCATTAATAGAATAATTATTAGCATTAATAGCATAATTATTTGCATTAATACCATTATGATTACCATTAATAGCATAATTATTAGCATTAATAGCATAAATATTAGCATTAATAGCATAAATATTAGCATTAATAATAGTATTAATAGCAATATTATTTGCATTAATAGCATTCTTATTACCATTAATAGCATAATCATTAGCATTAATAGCATAATTATTAGCATTAATAGCATTAGTAGCAATATTATTTGCATGAATAGCATTATTATTACCATTTAATAGCATAATTATTAGCATTAATAGTATAATTATTAACATTAATAGCATTAGTAATAGCATTAATAGCAATATAATTTGCATGAATAGCATTATTATTACCATTAATAGCATAATTATTAGCATTAATAGCATAATTATTAACATTAATAGCATTAATAATAGCATTATTAGCAATATTATTTGCATTAATACCATTATGATTACCATTAATAGCAATATTATTACCATTAATAGCAATATTATTAGCATTAATACCATTATGATTAGCATTAATAGCATAAATATTAGCATTAATAGCATAATTATTAGCATTAATAGCATAATTATTAGCATTAATAGCATTAATAATAGTATTAATAGCAATATTATTTGCATTAGTACCATTATGATTACCATTAATAGCATAATTATTAGCATTAATAGCATAAATATTAGCATTAATAGCATAAATATTAGCATTAATAGCATTAATAATAGTATTAATAGCAATATTATTTGCATTAGTACCATTATGATTACCATTAATAGAATAATTATTAGCATTAATAGAATTAATAGCAATATTATTTGCATTAATAGCATTATTATTACCATTAATATCATAAATATGAGCATTAATAGCATAATTATGAGCATTAATAGCAATATTATTTGCATTAATAGCATTATTATTAGCATTAATAGCATAATTATTAGCATTAATAACATACATATTAGCATTAATAGCATTATTATTAACAGTAATATCATTAGTATTAGCATTTTTTTTATTATTTTTTTTAATATTTTTTTTAATTTTTTTTTAATTATTTTTTTTATTATTAAATTAATTTATTTTTTTATTATTTTAAAATTAATTTATTTGTTATTTTTTTTTTTTATTATTATTTTTATTTAATTATTTATTCTTTTTTATTTATTTTTTTATTATTTTTTAATTATTTTTAAATTATTTTTTTTATTATTTAATTTATTTATTTTTTTCAGTGAGAGTGAGACACAGTTCTCATTCAGGTCTGCCTTTTTTTTTCCCCATTGACATACATTAGCGGTGTGTCGGCGATTTTATGGCCGGCCACCTGGTTCTATTTGTCGGCCCTAAAATCGCGGACACACCGCTAATGCATGTCTATGGGCAGTCAGCTCGAATTCTGATTGGTCGGCGTCCAATCCGAAATCGGGCTGACTGCCCATAGACATGCATTAGCGGTGTGTCCGCGATTTTAGGGCCGACAAATAGAACCAAGTGGGCGGCCATAAAATCGCCGACACAGCGGTAATGTATGTCAATGGGGAAAAAAAAAGGCGGACCTGAATGAGAACTGTGTCTCAGTCTGACTTAAAAAAATAAATAAATTAAATAATAAAAAAAATAAGAATGCGGCGGAGCTTAGGGGGTAGGGGCGGCGGAGTTAGGGGGTAGGCGGCGGGGCTTAGGGGGTATCGGTGGGGGCTTAGGATGCGGCGGTGGTTAGGGGCGGCTGACTTAGGGGGTAGGGGGTTAGGAGCGGCGGACTTAGGGGGTAGGCGGCGGGGCTTAGGGGGTATTGGTGGGGGCTTAGGATGCGGCGGTTCTTAGGGGGTAGGGGGTTAGGTGCGGCGGGGCTTATAGGGTAGGGGCTTAGGTGCGGCGACGCTTAGAGGGTAGGGGCTTAGGTGCGGCGGGGCTTAGGGGGTAGGGGCATAGGTGCGGCGTGTCGGTGCGCGGCGCACTTAGGGGGTAGGGGCTTTGGTGCGCGGCGGTGGTTTTGTTGCGGGGTGGCTGTGCGGACATGAGGGGGTCTGTGCGGAGATGGGGGTGGGTGTGCGGATATGGGGGGGGCTGTGGGGACATGAGGGTGTGTGTGCGGACATGGGGGGGCTGTGTGTAGATGGGGGGGCTGTGCGGACATGGGGGTGGATGAGCGGACACGGGGGGGCGGCTGTGCGGACATGGGGGGGCGCTGTGCGGACATGGGGGGGCGGCTTTGCGGACATGGGGGGGGCGGCTGTGCGGACATGGGGGGGCGGCTGTGCGAAGATGGGGAGGGCTATGCGGACATGGGGGAGCGAGTTGCGGCTCAGGCAGCGACTCGCTCCATGGTCCCCGGGTACCGATTTGCGGGGGGGGGACTGTGCGGACATAATCGGGGCTGGGGAGCGGCGGTGGCGGTGGTGTGTGGGCTGGGGAGCAGCGGCGGTGGTGGTGGTGTGTGGGCTGGGGATCGGCGGCGGTGGTGGTGGTGTGTGGGCTGGGGAGCGGTAGAAAAGGTTAAAGAAAAGAAAGTAAAGAAAGGTTTTTATGTCAGAAAGGATATCTTAGCTGTAGGGTAGTAGCGGTCGTCTTGAAGCTTGCTTCGGTAACTCCAGGAGCGAGTCTTCTTGCGGCCTCGGAATCCGGCACTCCGTCTTCGAGGTAGTGAGTAGCAGAAATGAATAGTGATTTCAAATTTCGCGCCTTATAAACTGGGCTGTGAAATTTGAAACCACAAAATGGCGGGGGGGCGTAAAGCGAGTGCTGATTGGGCTTTGAATGGAAACTATTTCCAAAGAGTCTCCATTCTGGTCCGCTAAAAGGTGTAATTGAGTTACAAAGGGGATAATTTTGGACGCTGATTGGTGTTTATTTCCCCATAGAGAAACATGGGCATGTTTGTCTATGGGAAGACGCGACTAATTAGTGTCCAGGATTATCCGCTATGTAAGTGAATGAGGCGTTTGAGCGGACCTGAATGGAGAGTGTCTTTACAAACAGTGTCTATTCCGGTCCGGAATTGACTTACATAGGGTATAATATTATTTTTTTTTTATTAGTATATTTTATACATTTTTGTATTTTTTTTTTTTTTTTTTTTTTATTATTTTTTTAATTAATTTTAAATTATTTTTTTTATTATTAAATTTATTTATTTTTTTAAGTCAGAGTGAGACACAGTTCTCATTCAGGTCCGCATATTTTTTTTTTATTATTATTATTTTTTTTTAAATTATTTATTATTTTTTATTTATTTTTTTATTATTTTTTAAGTATTTTTTTTATTATAAAATTTATTTATTTTTTTAAGTCAGACTGAGACACAGTTCTCATTCAGGTCCGCCTTTTTTTTATTTTTTATTATTATTATTTTTATTTAATTATTTATTATTTTTTATTTATTTTTTTTATTATTTTTTAATTATTTTTAAATTATTTTTTTTATTATTTAATTTATTTATTTTTTTAAGTGAGAGTGAGACACAGTTCTCTTTCAGGTCCGCCTTTTTTTTCCCCCATTGACATACATTACCGGTGTGTCGGCGATTTTATGGCCGCCCACCTGGTTCTATTTGTCGGCCCTAAAATTGCGGACACACCGCTAATGCATGTCTATGGCCAGTCAGCTCGAATTCTGATTGGTCGGCGTCCAATCCGAAATCGGGCTGACTGCCCATAGACATGCATTAGCGGTGTGTCCGCGATTTTAGGGCCGACAAATAGAACCAAGTGGGCGGCCATAAAATCGCCGACACAGCGGTAATGTATGTCAATGGGGAAAAAAAATGGCGGACCTGAATGAGAACTGTGTCTCACTCTCACTTAAAAAAATAAATAAATTAAATAATAAAAAAAATTATTTAAAAATAATTTAAAAATAATAAAAAAATAAATTAAAAATAATAAATAATTAAATAAAAATAATAATTAAAAAAAAAAAAAAAGGCGGACCTGAATGAGAACTGTGTCTCAGTCTGACTTAACAAAATAAATAAATTTAATAATAAAAAAATAATTAAAAAATATTAAAAAATTAAATAAAAAAGAATAAATAATTAAATAAAAATAATAATAAAAAAAAAAAAAATATGCGGACCTGAATGAGAACTGTGTCTCAGTCTGACTTAAAAAAATAAATAAATTTAATAATAAAAAAAATAATTAAAAAATAATTTAAAAATAATAAAAAAATGAGGGGCTCTTCTGATTGGCTGAGGGCAGTATACAGCGACCAATCAGAAGAGGGCCTCAGATCTCATTGAGGTAGAATGGCGTTTTTTTCGTCCATTCTATCTTAATGAGAAGGAAGAGGACGTCGGAGGTGGAAGTTTGCGAAAAGAAGACAGAAGATCCCCGGGGCCGGACGAAGAGGCGGAGATGGCGGAAAGAAGAGAGAAGACCCCCGGGGCCGGAGGAAGAGGACGCCTGGCCGGACGGAGGACTTGTGGATCGGACGGATGATCAGATGACTTGAAGGCATGTAAGTGATCGACGGGGACGTTAGGGTAGGGGACGGCGGGGGCTTCGGGTGTAGGGCGTTAGGTGTTAGCGCGAGCGGCGGTGGACAGCGGCGGGGCTTAGGGAGTAGGGGATGGGCGGCGGGGCTTTAGGGTGTATCGGTGGGTGCTTAGAATGCGGCGGAGCTTAGGGGGTAGGGGCGGCGGAGTTAGGGGGTAGGCGGCGGGGCTTAGGGGGTATTGGTGGGGGATTAGGATGCGGCGGTTCTTAGGGGGTAGGGGGTTAGGTGCGGCGGGGCTTATAGGGTAGGGGCTTAGGTGCGGCGACGCTTAGAGGGTAGGGGCTTAGGTGCGGCGGGGCTTAGGGGGTAGGGGCATAGGTGCGGCGTGTCGGGGCGCGGCGCACTTAGGGGGTAGGGGCTTTGGTGCGGCGGGGTGGTTTTGTTGCGGGGTGGCTGTGCGGACATGAGGGGGTCTGTGCGGAGATGGGGGTGGGTGTGCGGATATGGGGGGGCTGTGCGGAGATGGGGGGGGCTGTGGGGACATGAGGGTGTGTGTGCGGACATGGGGGGGGCTGTGTGTAGATGGGGGTGGGTGTGCGGATATGGGGGGGGCTGTGCGGAGATGGGGGGGCTGTGGGGACATGAGGGTGTGTGTGCGGACATGGGGGGGGCTGTGTGTAGATGGGTGGGCTGTGCGGACATGGGGTGGGTGAGCGGACACGGGGGGGTGGGTGAGCGGACATGGGGGGTGGGTGAGCGGACATGGGGGGGCGGGTGAGCGGACATGGGGGGGCGGCCTGTGCGGACATGGGGGGGCGGCTGTGCGGACATGGGAGGGCTGTGCGAAGATGGGGAGGGCTGTGCGGACCTGGGGGAGCGAGTTGCGGCTCAGGCAGCGACTCGCTCCATGATCCCCGGGTAGCGATTTGCGGCTCAGGCAGCGACTCGCAATGGCCTCGCGGCCATTGCTCGCGCTACCTGAGCGGTAAATGGCGAACGTTGTGGGCGAGCCTGTGGGTAGATTTTGGGCCAGCGACTCGCAATGGCCGCTTCGCGGCCATTGCTCGCCCTGGGCCAGCGACTCGCAATGGCCTCGCGCCCATTGCTCGCGCAGCATTGGGCGCTTTGCGCCCAATGTTAAATTCGTATCCACATGACCACGCCGGAAGTAGCGCGCGGAGGGGCGCTTTTCCGATTCGCGATTATATAATAGATATGGTGAAATAACAATAATCTCTTAGTTCATAAATACTGTACAAGGTAGAGAAGGATCAAGAGAGGATGGAGGAGAGAGAAAAACATATGTGATAGAAGGCATAGCACATAAAAATAAACAAAAGGGTAAAGCATCATTACAAAAAATTATCAAATATGGCAATCATAGATGACTAATGTAGTGAAATATGATAAAGAACAAAAACTAGTATAAATAACGCAATCCCATAGAAAATAATAATGATAGAACTAGAGATAAAACTCCAAGTGTTAATAGCTAGGTTAGCTACAGTGCAAAAAAAAAAACCATATAAGGTAAGTACCAAAACTATAAATTACCTATGTGTATGTATATATATATATATATATATATATATATCTCTATTATATAATCGCGAATCGGAAAAGCGCCCCTCCGCGCGCTACTTCCGGCGTGGTCATGTGGATACGAATTTAACATTGGGCGCGAAGCCATTGCGAGTCGCTGGCTGAGTGCGAGCAATGCCCGCGAAGCGGCCATTGCGAGTCGCTGGCCGAAAATCGAACCAGAGGCTCGGCCACAACCTTAGCGATTTACCGCTCAGGTAGCGCGAGCAATGGCCGCGCTGCCTGAGCCGCAACTCGCTCCCCGGGGACCATGGAGCGGAGGCGGCACAGCCGCCTCCGCTCCCCGCTACCCACAATTCGCCCCCCCCATGTCCGCACAGCCCCCCCCATGTCCGCACAGCCCCCCCCATGTCCGCACAGCCCCCCCCATGTCCGCACAGCCCTCCCCATGTCCGCAAAGCCCCCCCCATGTCCGCAATGCCCCCCCCATGTCCGCACAGGCCCCCCCATGTCCGCACAGACCCCCCATGTCCGCACAGCCCCCCCATCTCCGCACAGCCACCCCCATGTCCACACAGCCACCCCCATGTCCGCACAGCCACCCACATGTCGTCCACACAGCCCCCCCATGTCCGCACAGCCACCCCATGTCCGCACACCCACCCCGCAATGTCCGCACAGCCACCCCGCACCTAAGCTCCTACCCCCTAACTCCGCCGCCCCTAAGTCCCTACCCTCTAAGCCCCGCCGCATCCTAAGCCCCGACCCGCCGCACCTAAGCCCCTACCCCCTAAGCACCGCCGCACCTAAGCCCCTACACCCTAAGCCCCGCCGCACCTAAGCCCCGACCAGACGCACCTAATCCCCTACCCCCTAAGCCCCGCCGCACCTAAAAGCCCCGCGGCACCTAAGCCCCTACCCCCTAAGCCCCGCCGCACCTAAAAGCCCCGCGGCACCTAAGCCCCTACCCCCTAAGCCCCGCCGCACCTAACCCCATACCCCCTAAGCCCCGCCGCACCTAAGCCCCTACCCCCTAAGCCCCGCCGCACCTAAAAGCCCCGCCGCACCTAAGCCCCTAACACCTAAGCCCCGCCGCACCTAAAAGCCCCGCCGCACCTAAGCCCCTACCCCCTAAGCCCCGCCGCACCTAAGCCCCTACCGTCCGCCGCCAAGCCCCGACCCGCCGCACCTAAGCCCCTACCCCCCTAAGCCCCGCCGCGCCTAAGCCCCTACCCCCTAAAACCAGCCGCACCTAAGCCCCTACCCCCTAAGCCCCGCCGCACCTAAGCCCCGACCCGCCACACCTAAGCCCCACCCGCCGCACCTAAGCCCCTACCCCCTAAGTCCGCCGCACCCCTACACCCTAAGCCCCGACCCGCCGCACCTATGCCCCTACCCCCTAAGCCCCGCCGCACCTAAGCTCCTACCCTCTAAGCCCCGCCGCACCTAAGCCCCTACCATCTAAGACCCGCCGCACCTAAGCCCCGACCCGACGCACCTAAGCCCCTACCCCCTAAGACCCGCCGCACCTAAGCCCCTACCGTCCGCCGCCAAGCCCCCACCCGCCGCACCTAAGCCCCTACCCCCTAAGTCCGCCGCACCCCTACACCCTAAGCCCCGACCCGCCGCACCTATGCCCCTACCCCCTAAGCCCCGCCGCACCTAAGCCCATACCCTCTAAGCCCCGCCGCACCTAAGCCCCTACCTCCTAAGACCCGCCGCACCTAAGCCCCGACCCGCCGCACCTAAGCCCCTACCCCCTAAGACCCGCCGCACCTAAGCCCCAACCCGCCGCACCTAATCCCCTACCCCCTAAGCCGCGCCGCACCTAAAAGCCCCGCCGCACCTAAGCCCCTACCCCCTAAGCCCCGCCGCACCTAAAAGCCCCGCCGCACCTAAGCCCCTACCCCCTAAGCCCCGCCGCCTCCTAAGCTCCCGCCGCTTTCCCCCGCCGCTGTCGCTAACACCTAAAGCCCTACACCCGAAGCCCCCGCCGTCCCCTAACCTAACGTCCCCGTCGATCACTTACATGCCTTCTTAGTCATCTGATCGTCCGTCCGATCCACAAGTCCTCCGTCCGGCCAGGCGTCCTCTTGTCCCGGGGGTCTTCTCTCTTCTTTCCGCCATCTCCGCCTCTTCGTCCGGCCCCGGGGATCTTCTGTCTTCTTTCCGCCAACTTCCAGCTCCGACGTCCTCTTCACTTATCATTAAGATAGAATGGACGACAAATCCACCATTCTATCTCAATGAGATGTGAGGGGCTCTTCTGATTGGTCGCTGTCTACTGCCCTCAGCCAATCAGAAGAGCCCCTCATTTCCCATTGAAATACATTAGCGGTGTGTCGGCGATTTTATGGCCGCCCACCTGGTTCTATTTGTCGGCCCTAAAATCGCGGACACACCGCTAATGCATGTCTATGGGCAGTGAGCTCGAATTCTGATTGGTCGGCGTCACCAAAGAGCGACCAATCAGAAATCAGGATGACTGCCCATAGACATGCATTAGCGGTGTGTCCGCGATTTTAGGGCCGACAAATAGAACCAGGTGGCCGGCCATAAAATCGCCGACACACCGCTAATGTAGGTCAATGGGAAATGACGGGCTCTTCTGATTGGCTGAGGGCAGTAGACAGCGACCAATCAGAAGAGCGCATCAACAAATAAATGTAATAATAAAAAAAATAATTAAAAAATAATAAAAAAATAATTAAAAAATAAATAAAAAATAATAAATAATTAAATAAAAATAATAATAAAAAAATTAAATATATGCTAATAATATCAGCCCTTTCAGCGGACCTGAAAGAGAACTGGGTCTCAGCCTCAGGCTCACTTTAAATAAATAATAAATTTAATAATAAAAAAAATAATTAAAAAATAATTAAAAAAATAATAAAAAATAAATAAAAAATAATAAATAATTAAATAAAAATAATAATAAAAAAAATAAATATATGCTAATAATATCAGCCCTTTCAGCGGACCTGAAAGAGAACTGGCTCTCTGCCTCAGGCTCACTTTAAATAAATAATAAATTTAATAATAAAAAAAATTATTAAAAAATAATTAAAAAATAATAAAAAAATAAATAAAAAATAATAAATAATTAAATAAAAATAATAATAAAAAAATTAAATATATGCTAATAATATCAGCCCTTTCAGCGGACCTGAAAGAGAACTGGGTCTCAGCCTCAGGCTCACTTTAAATAAATAATAAATTTAATAATAAAAAAATAATTAAAAAATAATTAAAAAATAATAAAAAAATAAATAATAAATAATAAATAATTAAATAAAAATAATAATAAAAAAATTAAATATATGCTAATAATATCAGCCCTTTCAGCGGACCTGAAGGAGAACTGGCTCTCAGCTTCAGGCTCACTTTAAATAAATAATAAATTTAATAATAAAAAAAATAATTAAAAAATAATTAAAAAATAAATAAAAAATAATAAATAATTAAATAAAAAAAAATAATAAAAAAAATAAATAAATGCTATTAATTGTATTATTAATTTTATTAATGCTATTAATAATGCTATTACTGCTAATAATAATGCTATTAATGCTAATAATTATGCTATTAATGCTAATATTTATGTTATTAATGATAATAATTATGCTATTAATGCTAATAATTATGGTATTAATGGTAATAATAATGCTATTAATTCTATTATTAATGCTATTAATGCTAATTATTATGCTATTAATGCTAATAATTAGGCTATTAATGGTAATAAGAATGCTATTAATGCAAATAATATTGCTATTAATGCTTTTATTAATGCTATTAATATTAATAATTATGCTATTAATGCTAATAATTATGCTATTAATGGTAATAATAATGCTATTAATGCAAATAATATTGCTATTAATGCTAATATTTATGCTATTAATGCTAATAATTATGCTATTAATGCTAATATTTATACTATTAATGCTAATAATTATGCTATTAATGCTAATATTTATGCTATTAATGCTAATAATTATGCTATTAATGGTAATCATAATGGTATTAATGCAAATAATATTGCTATTAATGCTATTAATGCTAATAATTATGCTATTAATGTTAATAATTATGCTATTAATGCTAATAATTATGCTATTAATGGTAATAATAATGCTATTAATGCAAATAATATTGCTATTAATGCTAATATTTATGCTATTAATGCTAATAATTATGCTATTAATGCTAATATTTATACTATTAATGCTAATAATTATGTTATTAATGCTAATATTTATGCTATTAATGCTAATAATTATGCTATTAATGGTAATCATAATGGTATTAATGCAAATAATATTGCTATTAATGCTATTAATGTTAATAATTATGCTATTAATGTTAATAATTATGCTATTAATGCTAATAATTATGCTATTAATGGTAATAATGCTATTAATGCAAATAATATTGCTATTAATGCTATTATTAATGCTATTAATGTTAATAATTATGCTATTAATGGTAATAATAATGCTATTAATGCAAATAATATTGCCACGTTCTAGAATCCCGATGCATTTGCATCGGGCTCACAGCTAGTATATATATATATATATATAAGTCTTGATTAAAAAACAAGGAGTAACCCAAGGTATAGATAGGTATAAGGACTGGTATAAATACCAAAGAGAAACCTAGAGTACCACAAGAAAGGTGGAAAAGACTGTCAAAGTATTAGAATGGTAAGTTCTACCCATATCGAGAGATTGAACTGGCGCCTGCACCAAACATGTGTCGAGGCACGGCCCCGACACGTGTTTCCTGTCGGCTTCCTCAGGGGATTGTGGTAAAGTGTGAGGGAGGAATAGACCCAAATATAGGGCATACACTAAGTTAGTGAACCAATTGGAGCACAAACTGAGTATACATACTGGTAGAGATGCTCTAGAGGGGGCATTCAGAAGGTGTCCCGGAAGAAAGAATACTTCAGGTGACGTCAATAAGTTCCTGGGCGCCTCTCCCAGGAAGCTGTCTCATGAACAAATATCTAGGCATATACAACGCATGCGCGCTGGTGCAGAACCATGTTAAATCCTGGCAGAGATAAGGGCCAGACTCACTGAATACCACAGGCAACCACTATACAGTAAAATACGTAGAAAAGCAGTGCCTATATATAAGTCACCTAACAGAAGCAATATACCGTAACAAAATATTTGTTCAAGTTTCACTCTAAAATAGATATAAATAGCTCAGTTTAGATGATACAAAATGAAATTAGTACGTATATATAGAGGAATTAATTACACAAATATACTTGACATAAAGCAAGCTAAATACAGTATAATAAAATAAGAGTTCAATTCCTATATTGTGAATAGGAAATGGCATTAGATACAAATTGTGTTAGACAGTAGGCAGGGGTACAAAGAGCAAGTAAACACAAACATATAATGCAATACAATACAGAGCATGTAATTATATCACTAAATATACATACCATATTTATTGCTTTATAAGACACACCGTATTATAATATGCACCTCAAATTTGCTTTAGGAAAAGAGAGAAAAAATGTTTAAGCCCATCTTATAATGCCATTGTCTTTCTTATAATCAGTATATATTTCCCTCATCCTTGTACATGACTACCCCATCCTGGTATATATGTCCCCCATCTTTGTACATGGTCCCCCATCCTGGTACATGGCCCCCCACATCCTGGTATAGG
Source organism: Allobates femoralis (assembly GCA_033576535.1). Lineage (NCBI taxonomy): Eukaryota > Metazoa > Chordata > Amphibia > Anura > Aromobatidae > Allobates > Allobates femoralis. Next base: position 174,224,751 of record JARQOC010000005.1, read on the forward strand.
GCATTCCACATGCTGGTACATGGCCCCACAAATCCTGATACATGGTCCCTGATGCTGAATCCGCCATGGCTTACCGAGGGGGGTTGTGGTGGTAGAGTGGGGGTGAAGGAGGCAGGTTTGCAGTGTCCACAGAGGGTGGGGGCAAAGCTGCAGACCTGGAGCTGCAGAGGTGTCACGGGATATGGGATGGGGGCCGCTATTTTCCATGTGCTAGTAGCATTGACAAGCTGCAACTTCAGACTTCCGGAAAATGGCTGTGGAGGTGGGACATGTCGGATTGAAGGGAGGGGAGAGGGGTTCACAGAGGGACAACAAGATCTCTAAAAGGGGAAGAAGCTGATTATTTAATTGAGAGCCACTGGCGACATTGTGCCAAGGTTTGAAATGGCTACTAAGATGTTTAGCGCTAACGATGCCATTGTCAGCATGCCTATTCCACACTTTGACTGGCATGCGGAGTCAGGTGGTGGTCTAAAGGGAAGAGGAGGAAGTGAAGTAAGAGGCGTATGCACAAGGGATAAGAAGATCTGAAAGGCCCAGTCTGTCGTCAGCACAGAGGCGGGTGGCATGGGATCAGCCAAAAAGTTGATGAAGGTGCAGGAGGTGAGGAAGAAATGAAGGAGGCGATGTTAATGGAAGACTCAGCAGATGAGGGAGATTTTGGTCAAGTTTCTGTGCAAGGTTGGAGGGATAGAGCGGAAGAAGCAAGTGGGAATGTTACCCTACCATCAACACAACAATGCCTTGTTCCTCCTGTATGTGCATGAGTGCCTTCTTGTTGCACTATCTGCAACATGATCCGCAGATTGTTAGAATTCGAAGTAATGCTGACTACCGGGTTGACACACCTTGAGAAGGGCTCTCTCAGTGTCATGTCTACTCCTGTAACTCATCCTCCTTTTACTCCTCCTCCTCATTTTACTTAATGTAGAAAATTGCGGCCACTTTTCGCCTGTGACTCATCCATCTGTCAATTCAAACTGAGTTTCAACCATCCTTAAAATTTAAGTTAATATGAGCCATTTTGTATTTTGAACTGATTTTGAAGAATGCGCAGGGTGGCACTGTCCATGTCTCATGCTCCCATGCTACACCATGGCACTATTTTTACTCTAGGTAGATTGTTGTCCCTTTTCCTGGTGTCTAGCACTAATATAAGCTGTTTGTCAGCTTTTCAACACCTTTGAAGGTATATTCTATGTGTTTCATGCTGCATGCCATTGATTTCAAAGGGGTTTGGAAGGTTCGAACACCCCACATTCGGTGAACAAACCAAATATGAACACTCAGATGTTTGCTCATGTCTACTGTCATGTGCAGTGGCTAGGGTAGCCAAGTGTGCCTGAGTGGGAAACGAAAGGACTTTGGCTGAAGTTGGTGATCTTTGGTGATCATGGACATGCCCAGTAGAGAAAATATGCAGAGAGGTTATGGGGAACAAGAGAACAAAGTGCAGCAGAATTATTGTGCTGTCTGAAATATGCGTTTCATCTCTGAAGAAGCAGAATGAAACGCGCGTCTTGGTGGAGTGACACTGAAGCTGTCATATATCCCTGACCTACACTTAGAGCTTTTTGCACGCAATAGGAGAAAGTTACATTTTACTGCTGCTTGCTTATGCTGTATAAGAAGAATTCCACTTGTGAGAAAAAACTGTACTCGTCTAGCAGCATGCTTGAATGACTATTTAAAACTGCAAGCATAATTCCCAGGGCTGGCATCAGCACCCGGCGTACCCGGGCATGTTCTGGGGTCCTGAGCAGTTGGAGGGGCTCACTGGCCATAAGGAAGAAGTAGCCCTGATGGCCAAGGGCCCATCAGGGATGGCAGCCCTGACAAGGAGGGGCCCAGCAGCCGGGACACTCAGGCAGCTGAGTGCTCCCACAGCGCTGCCAGTGCACATGGCTAATTTGAATGCGATTCAAATTAGCCATGTGCCGGCTCCCATCTGGCTTCCTCCTCAGCTGATTGCAGAGAGTGATGAGTCATCATCCTGCAACCTCATCACTCTCCTGCAGCTGTGCTGGCAGTAACAAGGAGCATGGACAGGAGCCTGCTGCAATGAGGAGCAGGGACAGCAACTGAGGAGATCAGGGGCTCCGGGGGAGTGGAGGGAAGGTGAGCATAATCTTTGTTTTTTTTTTTTACTATGGGCAGCATGATGGAGGATTATAAAGACTGTCACTTGACTGCTTGGTGGAGATTGTGCTGGGCTGAGGAGGCTGCTGCTGGGTTATGGAAGCTCTATTATGGAGGCTGCTGCAGGGTTATGGAGTCTGTGCTATGGAGGCTGCTGCTGAGGCATTTGGAGGCTGTGCAATTGAGGCGGTCGACAGGGTAGGGGGTACTCAGGTACCGGGGCTGATGGCGGCTTGGATGGGGAATCATGGCTGGTCGATCACCTGTCCCGTGCCCTGGACCCTCAATGGCGGGGAATGGTGGGGGATAACTTCGGACTTCCACCTTAGAAAGTTATGAGGCCTCCTCTGTCTCTGTGCTTTGTGGTTTGGGATGAGTCCTGCCTGTGCTTGAACCCACCGCTCCTTCTCCCTCTCAGGGCTTTGCTCTAAACGGACTATGAGTCCTTCTGCGGAGTCCCTGTTTCTCCTATGGCCCCTGGTCCTGTACTTGGTCAGTTTTAGCATCTCTCACTGTGTTTCTTCAGGGTTAACACCTCCTGGTTCTTCCGGGCTTTTGCTGTTACAATATATGTTTGCAGCGTCGGACTCCGGGGTCCGGGTGTACTATAGGGAGATCTTAACTGGTTCCCTTTCTTGATTCCCTGCTCTCCACTGGCCTCCAACCCTTTCCCTGGGTGCAACATAGCGGTCAGTGGTCCCTGGTCCTGGGCCTGGATTCTTCCCAGCGACCAGCTCCTCACTCCAGCTCTGTCCTCTGCTCACTCTTGGGACTGACTAACTCCTCCGCTCAGAACTGGATGTTTTAAAGGGGAACTGGCTTAAGGCAGCCAGTAGAGCTCCCCCTTCAAGTCTGGGGTGGAAGGGGTGGTGTGCTGTGCGAACCAAGGTGTAACTCCCTCCTTGCATCGGTGGATCCCGTGGCAATCCCCCACAGGGGTGCCACACTATGGAGGCTGCTGCTGGGGTATATGGAGGCTGTGCTATGGAGGCTACTGCTGGGACATAGAGGCTGCTTCTGGGTTATGGAGGATGTGCTATGGAGCTGCTGCTGAGGCATATGGATGCTGTACTATGGAGGCTGCTGCTGGGGAATATGGAGGCTGTGCTATGGACCTGCTTCTGAGGTATATGGAGGCTGTGCTATGGAGAATGCTGCTGGGGTATATGGAGGCTGTGCTATGGAGGCTGCTGCTAAGGTATATGGAGGCTGAGCTATGGAGGCTGCTGCTGAGGTATTTGGAGGCTGTGCTATGGAGACTGCTGCTGGGGTATATGGAGGATGTGCTATGGAGGCTGCTGCTGGGGTATATGGAGCCTGTGCTATGGAGGCTGCTGCTGGGGTATATGGAGGCTGTGCTATGGAATCTGCTGTTGGAACATATAGGCTGCTGCTGGGTTATGGAGGCTCTGTTATGGAGGATGCTGCTGGTTATGGAGGCTGTGCTATGGACCTGCTTCTGAGGTATATGGAGGCTGTGCGATGGAGAATGCTGCTGGGGTATATGGAGGCTGTGCTATGGAGGCTGCTGCTAAGGTATATGGAGGCTGAGCTATGGAGGCTTCTGCTGAGGTATATGGAGGCTGTACTATGGAGTTGCTGCTGAGGTATATGGGGGCTGTGCTATGGAGGCTGATGCTGGGGTATATGGAGGCTGTGCTATGGAGGCTGCTGCTGGGGTATATGGAGGTTGCTGCTGAGGTATATGGAGGTTGAGCTCTGAAGGCTGCTGCAGAGGTATATGGAGGTTGAGCTCTGAAGGCTGCTGCTTAGGTATATGGAGGCTGTGCTATGGAGGCTGCTGCTGGAACATAGAGGCTGCTGCTAGGTTATGGAGGCTCTGTTATGGAGGCTGCTGCTGGTTATGGAGAGTGTGCCATGGAGGCTGCTGCTGAGGTATATTTAAGTTGTGCTATGGAAGCTGCTGGGGTATATGGAGGCTGTGCTATAGAGGCTACTGCTGGGATATAGAGGTTGCTGCTGGGTTATGGAGGCTGTGCTATGGATGCTGTTGCTGAGGTATATGGTGGCTGTGCTATGAAGGCTGCTGCTGAGGTATATGGAGGTTGTGCTATGGAGGCTGCTGTTGGGGTATGTGGAGGCTGAGCTCTGGAGGCTGCAGGGTTATGGAGGCTGTGCTATGGAGGCTGCTGCTTGGCTATGGGGGCTGCTGCTGGGCTATGGAGGCTGCTGCTGGGCCCTAGAGGTTGCTGTTGGGCTATGGAGGCTGTGCTATGGAGGCTGCTGCTGGACTATGGGGTCTGCTCCTGGGCTATGGAGGCTGGGCTATGGAGGCTGCTGCTGGGTTATGGAGGCTAGGCTATGGAGACTGCTGGGCTATAAGGAGGCTGTGCTGGGCTATGGAGGCTGTGCTATGGAAGCTGCTGCTGGACTATGGAGGATGCTGCTGGACTGTGGAGGCTGGGCTATGGAGGCTAGGCTACAGAGGCTGCTGCTGGGCTATATGGAGACTGCTGCTGGGCTATATATATATATATATATATATATATAATATGGAGGCTGTGCTGTATATATTTTTGGAGGTTGTGCTGTATGTAGAAGTTGAAGGCTATATATATATTATTTGGAGGCTGAGCTGGGCTGTATATATTATTTGAAGGCTGTGCTGGGCTGTATATATAACATGGAGGGTTTGCTGTGCTGTATATGTTATTTGGAGGCTTTAATGTACATATAAAATGGAGGCTGTGCTGTATATATTATTTGGAGACTGTGCTGTGATGTATATATAATATGGAGGCTATTCTTTGCTGAATATATTATTTTGAGGCTGCCTGTATATATTATTTGGAGGCTGTGTTGTGCTGTATATATAATATGGAGACTGCTGCTGTGCTGTATATAGTATTTGGAGGCTGTGCTGTATATATAATATAGAGGCTGTGCTTAGCTATATTTATTATTTGGATGCTGTGCTGGGCATTGGGCTGTATATATTGGAGGCTGCTGCTGGACTGCCACAGCATCGAAATAATATACACAGCCCAACACAGCCTCCAAATAATATATACAGCAGAGCCTCCAAATAATATATACAGCAGAGCCTCCAAATAATATATACAGAGCAGCAGCAGCCTCTATACTATTTATACAGCTCTGCAGTCTCCATACTATACATACAGCCCAGAAGCCTCTATTATGTATGCAGCCCTGCACAGTCTCAATATTATATATAGAGCCCACCCAGGAGCCTCTATATTATATATACACAGCCCGCAGCTTCTATATTATAGTCATGAATCGTGGTTTGTGTTAAAGGGGCCCACTGAGATTGTTTTGCCCGGGTCCCACGAAAACCTGGAGCCAGCCCTGATAATACCATATGCATATCAGAAACATGTCTATTTGTGTGTCACTCATTTGGAAAGCACCTTTGCTTTTAAATATCAATTGTATGTATTGTGTATGATTAATAAACTTAGATTTTTTTTTTTATAAGGAATTGTTTGTATATTCACTTTACATGCCTGGCCCCAGATATAATTAAGGGCCCAGACATTTGGATTTACTAAGCCATAAAATATGTGTTTTTTCTGTAGTTTGTGAATAATTGTTTTAAAACTACATTCTCTAGCATTTTATGGTTTATTTTTTACAGATTTTTGGTACTAATTAATGTCAAAAATCTGCATCAAATATCCCATGTCATCTACAGTTGTGGCCAAAAGTATTGACACCCCTGCAATTCTGTCAGATAATACTCAGTTTCTTCCTGAAAATGATTGCAATCACAAATTCTTTGGTATTATTATCTTCATTTAATTTGTCTTCAATGAAAAAAACACAAAAATAATTGTTATAAAGCCAAAATGGGTATAATTCCACACCAAACATAAAAAAGGGAGTGGACAAAAGTATTGGCACTGTTAGAAAAATCATGTGATGCTTCTCTAATCTGTGTAATTAACAGCACCTGTAACTTACCTGTGGCACCTAACAGGTGTTGGCAATAACTAAATCACACTTGCAGCCAGTTGACATGGATTAAAGTTGACTCAACCTCTGTCCTGTGTCCTTGTGTGCACCACATTGAGCATGGAGAAAAGAAAGAAGACCAAATAACTGTCTGAGGACTTGAGAAACCAAATTGTGAGGAAGCATGAGCAATCTCAAGGCTACAAGTCCATCTCCAAAGACCTGAATGTTCCTGTGTCTACCGTGCGCAGTGTCATCAAGAAGTTTAAAGCCCATGGCACTGTGGTTAGCCTCACTAGATGTCTATGGAAAAGAAAAATTGACTAGAGATTTCAACGCAAGATTGTGCGGATGGTGGATAGAGAACCTCGACTAACATCCAAACAAGTTCAAGCTGCCCTGCAGTCCGAGGGTTCAACAGTGTCAACCCGTACTATCCGTCGGCATCTGAATGAAAATGGACTGTATGGTAGGATACCCAGGAAGACCCCACTTCTTACCCCGAGACATAAAATAGCTAGGCTGGAGTTTGCCAAAAGTTACCTGAGAAAGCCTAAAAGGTTTTGGAAGAATGTTCTCTGGTCAGATGAGACAAAAGTAGAGCTTTTTGGGCAAAGGCATCAACATAGAGTTTACAGGAGAAAAAAAAAGACATTCAAAGAAAAGAACACGGTCCCTACAGTCAAACATGGCGGAGGTTTCCTGATGTTTTGGGGTTGCTTTGCTGCCTTTGGCACTGGACTGCTTGACCGTGAGCATGGCATTATGAAGTCTGAAGACTACCAACAAATTTCGCAGCATAGTGTAGGGTCCAGTGTGAGAAAGTTGGGTCTCCCTCAGAGGTCATGGGTCCTCAGCAGGACAATGACCCAAAACACACTTCAAAAAGCGCTAGAAAATGGTTTGAGAGAAAGCACTGGACGGAATTTTTTGCCCCACCATGCTGTGATGGTTGATTAATTGATCAAGTTCAATATGTGCCTGTGTGCTTTTCTTGAAATGTTTATTACAAATAGTGGTTTCTTGATTTTTGGGAATATCAAATTCATTCATTGATTTATTGACATAGTCATATTGGAAGTTGGGAAGGATTTTTTTTGTCTAATACCATATTTCCTCAAAAATAAGACAGGGTCATATTATTATTTGCTCCAAAAGATGTGCTAGGGCTTATTTTCGTATAAATTAAAAACAGAGTGTGCTATTAACTCTGTGTTTATCTTTGTGGTCAGCGCGGCATCGTATCCCAGCTCTTTTCACTCTTACCAGGGCTTTTTTTCGGGCATGTCTCATATTTTGTATTTGCTTTAGTAAGGCCAGGATCAACACATGGCAGGCGTTTTTGCCTAGGATCCGTTTTCGGGATCTTTTTAGGCATTTTTTTTCTAAGTCCAAAAATGCATATGTGTTAACGCATATGTCACTGCGTTTTTGTGCAGCATCCCAAAAAACGCTGCTAGCAGCGATTTTGGGTGCAGTAAGAAAACGTACATATAGGCACCATGCGCTAATGCATATGCGTTTTTGGTGAAAAAATGACTGAGTCCAAACAACGGCCAGGAGCTCAGGGGACACTATTGGCACCCTAAATTTAATGGATCCATTTTTCTAAAACCTTAAAAAAGCGGATTGGTATGTGTGACCCTGGCCTTATTGGGTTGACGGTTTATACAAAATGAATATTCACCCCTTCCCACACACACACACTCCTCTGCATTGGTGTCAGTAATTGGAGTGTGTGTTACAAATAAATATTCACTCCATTCCCCTGCCTATACTCCTGCCTGCCCCTCTGTTAGTGTGAGTGATTGGAACTTGTGTTAATGAAAAAATGAATATTCATCACTTCCCCCACCTATAATCCCACCCAACCCTCTGCATGGCATTAGTGACTGCCATATTACTGCACGAGGATTGCAGCACAATGGTCACACTGCAATCCTTGAGCACTAGTAAGTCTGACTGAATCACTGATGTCAATGCAGAAGAGTTGGCGGTGGAAGGGGTGAATATTTATTTTTTCATTACCACAAGTTATAATCACTGGTGACAGGAGAAAGGTGGACAGAATTATACTCAGGATGGGGGGAGAATATAATTTTTTTTCATTAACAAAAGTTCTGACTCTGGCAGAGGGATGGGCAGGATTTTTGTGGGAGAAGGGAAGAATATTCATACCATTAACTAGCCAGCATGTGACTTTAAACTTCCGGGGCAAACAGCAACACAATAGGTCAACGTACACCAAGAAAAGTTACATATTCTGAAAGGGCTGTACAAGCCCTATTTTAGGATAGTATTAGTATGATGATCTGCAACGAGGGCTTATTTTTGGAGAAGGGCGTATATTTTAAGCATACTTCAAAGAGGATGAAAAATCCTGCTAGGGCTTATTTTGGGGGTAAGTCTTATTTTTGGAGAAACACAATTTGGGTTAGATACCATCTGCTAATGAGACTTTTCACTTCGTGTAGATGGACATAATAGGATATCAGGTTGGAACTGTGTTTTTTTTTAACAGTAACAGCTATTGAATGACTGGTCAGACTTCAGAAAGCTTTGTAGGGGATTCAAAAACTGCCAAGCATAGACACTTAGCCTAGGGGTTCTGAGCAGCGGAAATATTTGTCCTTGTAGTAATAGGCCTAGAATTCGGTGATATCTATTTTGTTTATAGAATGTTTAATGACCAGGAAATTAAATGTTCAAAAATACAAATATTGTATTATATAACTCGTTTATTCCTGCCCTTAATTGCTTTATCAAAACTTTAATTTTCTTTTAGATAGGAAAGAAGTCTCTGAATGCAAATGCAATTTTAGGAAACATTTTCAGTCTGTTAAATTGCTAAAGTTGCAGCTCTTTCTGATTTTCATAATGGCAAATGTAATACATGAGAAAATGTCAGAATCTGATTTCCTGATGAAATTCTGATTAGTCTCCAGGAATGACTCACACTCAGTGATAGGATTTTGATAAAATTCCATTTGCTTGCTAAAGTGCAATCAGTATGAATGTTTCCTAATCAACTGTATACACATTTACAATACTTTCTACGTGATTGTGGTCAATTAGGAAATGTACACACTTTAGATTTAGTGTTCTTCTTATTAAATTTAAATATTTTTCCATTTGCTAATAGGAAATTTTATTTTAATTACTAGCTGTACTACCCGGCTACGCCTGGGTTAATAAATAACTGATGTTAGCTATAACAAAATAGAATTTGAATATGTCATATTAATGACCTGTAGGAAAATAGAAGCTGAGCTGTGATTGGTTGCTATAGGCAGCCTGATAAATCTCCAGCCAACAGTAAACCCTTCCCCCGGCCGGGCAGTATATGTTACCTCACACATACACATAATAGACAGCTCATGTGACTGACATCTGCCTTAATTCCCTATATAGCACATGTGTTGCACATTGGCTGTTTTTAATCAGATGATTATTTTTGGAAATTAAAGGTAGCACACGTATGAGGCGAGTTGTGTGAGGTGATTTGTGCACATCTGTGTCTGTCTGTGTGGTGTGTGCGTCCCTGGGGTGTGTGTTCCTGTGGGGAGGTCTGTGTGATGTGTGTGTGTCTCAGTGTTGTGTGTATCTCTTTGTGGTGTGTGGGTGTGTGTGTGTGTCCCTGTGGGGTGAGTGCATGTGTCCCTATAGGGTGTGTATGCGTGTGTGTCCCTGTGGGGGGGTGTCTGTGTGGTGTGTGTGTGTCTCTGTGTTTTGTGTGTCTCTTTGTGGTGCGTGTGTGTGTGTCCCTGTGGGGTGAGTGCATGTGTCGCTATAGGGTGTGTGTGTCTCTTTGTTGTGTGTGTCTCTTTGTAATAAAGTTTCAAAGTGTATAGCTCACCATGGCCTTCCTAGGCTGTTTGTGCTGGAATCCAAGCTGGTATCCAGATTAGCCGTGAAGTAAAATAGAAAAATTCCGCACAGACCGGGTATTCTGGTTTAAAACTCCAATTCTTTATTCATCCAAACAAATAAAACACAAGTTCTGGGGTACACAAGCCCCCCTCCCACGCCTTACGCGTTTCGGTTAAAGCACCTTAATCATAGGCATACACAGCAGTGTCTGCACAACACATATATAGGAGACTTTACATGTACACACCCCCTACCATCACCCATGTGCAATCATTTAACAATTATTCCAGAATCAAAGAGTTAACTTTTTCAGAGAGCAGGTCAAAGTTCCAAATATTTTTGCAGGAAAAAAACCAAATCTAATATAATCATTATAACATTTACAAGTTGGCATTATATCTCTTACTACTGACTGAGTACTATATTCTATCAGGTTCGTTTTTACAGAACCTTCCTTTAGATCCATAATTAAATATACATATGTCTAAAGGGGGTGTCACACGCGTCAATATCGCCTGCACGATATCGGCTGCACGTGACGTTGCAGCGATATTGACGCGTGTGACATACTGAATCAACCAGCGATAAATCGCTGGTTGATGATCGCCAGGTTTTAGAACCTGTCCTAAAACCTGGCGATTGTCGCCCGGTGGACACGCAGCATCGCTGCGTGTGACACCGGGAGTAGCGATATTCCAGCTCCCAGCGCCTCTCACAAGCGCTGGGAGCTGGTAACTAAGGTAAACTGCGGGTATCTAGGCAGCGCGCGCTGCCTAGATACCCGACGTGTACCTTAGTTACCAGCCTCCTCCGCTCACCGGCTGGTATCTAAGGTACACAGCGGGTAACTAGGGTCCCTAGTTACCCGCTGTGTACCTTAGATACCAGCCGGTGAGCGGAGGAGGCTGGTAACTAAGGTACACGTCGGGTATCTAGGCAGCGCGCGCTGCCTAGATACCCGCAGTTTACCTTGGAGACCAGCCTGCTCCCGCTTCCAGCAGCCTGGCAGCAGGAGCAAGACATCGTGGAAACGATATTTAAATCGTTTCCACGATGTTTCTGGTCAATTGATCGCTGGTGAGTCTGTCTGTGTGACAGCTCACCAGCGATCAGCCGTCAATGTCGTCAGCGATCATCTCACTGACGACATTGACGCGTGTGACAGGCCCTTTACTCTACTCAGTCAGAGTAATTACAAACAATAGTCAACCAGACCAGTATTTAACAGATTTAAAATATAGCAAAATGTGGGGTATTGGTTTGTCTTTTGGTCCAAAACACGTAAGCTTGTAAGCCCCTACACGGCTCCCCACACTTCACAAGTCCTATCCACTAAATTCTCATTTAAAGCGAAAAAAGGACACAAATAGAAAATACATTTTCTTACCTAGCAGATTCAGGTCAGACGACCATTACACTCAGTGCTGTGTGCAGCCTTGCCCAGGATATAACTGAAGGCATTATGAATGCAAGACACCAGCCCCAATCACTTACAACCTCCTTTTTCACAGAGGGAGTGACCACTGGTTGTCCTGCAAACACAATGGGTTTCATATAGGGCGCAGTTCAGACAGGCCTGCACAGTGTATGCCCAGCCTCTTACATTAACCCCCATCTCAGTAGGCGGGCTGTTACGGCATTCAACACCGCCACCTGCGCCGGAACAAACGCACCCACATGACCCAGCTACACACAGCAACAAAAGAGTGCAAAAAAAAAGCACCACAATGACAAGTGCTGAAATTGTGGAAAATTAGTTAGTTTTAAAATATAGCAAATTGTGGGATATTGGTTTGTCTTTTGGTCCAAAACACGTAAGCTTGTGAGCCCCTACACGGCTCCCCATACTTCACAAGTCCTATCCACTAAATTCTTATTTAAAGTGAAAAAAGGACACAAATAGAAAATACATTTTCTTACCTAGCAGATTTCCACAATTTCAGCACTTGTCATTGTGGTGCTTTTTTTTTGCACTCTTTTGTTGCTGTGTGTAGCTGGGTCATGTGGGTGCATTTATTCCGGCGCAGGTGGAGGTGTTGAATGCCGTAACAGCCCGCCTACTGAGATGGGGGTTAATGTAAGAGGCTGGGCATACACTGTGCAGGCCTGTGTGAACTGCGCCCTATATGGAACCCATTGTGTTTGCAGGACAACCAGTGTTCACTCCCTCTGTGAAAAAGGAGGTTGTAAGTGATTGGGGCTGGTGTCTTGCATTCATAATGCCTTCAGTTATATCCTGGGCAAGGCTGCACACAGCACTGAGTGTAATGGTCGTCTGACCTGAATCTGCTAGGTAAGAAAATGTATTTTCTATTTGTGTCCTTTTTTCGCTTTAAATGAGAATTTAGAGGATAGGACTTGTGAAGTGTGGGGAGCCGTGTAGGGGCTCACAAGCTTACGTGTTTTGGACCAAAAGACAAACCAATACCCCACAATTTGCTATATTTTAAAACTAACTAATTTTCCACAATTTCAGCACTTGTCATTGTGGTGCTTTTTTTTGCACTCTTTTGTTGCTGTGTGCAGCTGGGTCCTGGGCAAGGCTGCACAGAGCACTGAGTGTAATGGTCGTCTGACCTGAATCTGCTAGGTAAGAAACAGTATTTAACAGATCATATATTAGTTTGCTAGTACATATAAGATGGAGCATAGTTATACAGTAATCTATTATATAATCGCGAATCGGAAAAGCGCCCCTCCGCGCGCTACTTCCGGCGTGGTCATGTGGATACAAATTTAACATTGGGCGCGAAGCGCCCAATGCTGCGCGAGCAATGGCCGCGAGGCCATTGCGAGTCGCTGGCTGAGTGCGAGCAATGGCCGCGAAGCGGCCTTTGCGAGTCGCTGGCAGCCGCCTCCGCTCCCCGCTACCCACAATTCGCCCCCTCCATGTCCGCACAGCCCCCCCCATGTCCGCACAGCCCCCCCATGTCTGCACAGCCACCCCCATGTCCGCACAGCCACCCCCATGTCCGCACAGCCACCCCCATGTCCGCACAGCCACCCCCATGTCCGCACAGCCACCCCCATGTCCGCACAGCCACCCCATGTCCGCACAGCCCCCCCCATGTCCGCACAGCCACCCCATGTCCGCACAGCCACCCCATGTCCGCACAGCCACCCACATGTCCGCACAGCCACCCCATGTCCGCACAGCCACCCCCATGTCCGCACAGCCACCCTCATGTCCGCACAGCCCCCCCATGTCCGCACAGCCCCCCCCATGTCCGCACGGCCCCCCCCATGTCCGCACAGCCACCCCATGTCTGCACAGCCCCCCCCATGTCCGCACAGCCCCCCCCATGTCCGCACAGCCCCCCCCATGTCCGCACAGCCACCCCCATGTCCGGACAGCCACCCACATGTTGTCCACACAGCCCCCCCATGTCCGCACACCCACCCCGCAATGTCCGCACAGCCACCCCGCACCTAAGCTCCTACCCCCTAACTCCGCCGCCCCTAAGTCCCTACCCTCTAAGCCCCGCCGCATCCTAAGCCCCGACCCGCCACACCTAAGCCCCTACCCCCTAAGCACCGCCGCACCTAAGCCCCTACCCGCCGCACCTAAGCCCCTACCCCCTAAGCCACGCCGCACCTAAGCCCCTACCGTCCGCCGCCGCCCCGCCGCACCTAAGCCCCTACCCCCTAAGCCCCGCCGCCTCCTAAGCTCCCGCCGCTTTCCCCCGCCGCTTTCCCCGCCGCTGTCGCTAACACCTAAAGCCCTACACCCGAAGCCCCCGCCGTCCCCTAACCTAACGTCCCGTCGATTACTTACTTGCCTTCTTAGTCATCTGATCGTCCGTCCGATCCACAAGTCCTCCGTCCGGCCAGGCGTCCTCTTCCTCCGGCCCCGGGGGTCTTCTCTCTTCTTTCCGCCATCTCCGCCTCTTCGTCCGGCCCCGGGGATCTTCTGTCTTCTTTCCGCCAACTTCCAGCTCCGACGTCCTCTTCACTTATTATTAAGATAGAATGGACGACAAATCCACCATTCTACCTCAATGAGATGTGAGGGGCTCTTCTGATTGGTCGCTGTCTACTGCCCTCAGCCAATCAGAAGAGCCCCTCATTTCCCATTGACATACATTAGCGGTGTGTCGGCGATTTTATGGCTGCCCACCTGGTTCTATTTGTCGGCCCTAAAATCGCGGACACACCGCTAATGCATGTCTATGGGCAGTCAGCCCGATTTCTGACCAATCAGAATTCGAGCTCACTGCCCATAGACATGCATTAGCGGTGTGTCCGCGATTTTAGGGCCGACAAATAGAACCAGGTGGGTGGCAATTAAATCGCCGACACACCGCTAATGTGTGTACAAATAAATTTAATAAATAAAAAAATAATTAAAAAATAATTAAAAAATAATAAACAAATCAATAAAAAATAATAAATAATTCAATAAAAATAATAATAAAAAAATTAAATATATGCTAATAATATCAGCCCTTTCAGCGGACCTGAAGGAGAACTGGGTCTCAGCCTCAGGCTCACTTTAAATAAATAATAAATTTAATAATAAAAAAAATAATTAAAAAATAATTAAAAAATAATAAAAAAATAAATAAAAAATAATAAATAATTCAATAAAAATAATACGAAAAAAATTAAATATATGCTAATAATATCAGCCCTTTCAGCGGACCTGAAAGAGAACTGGGTCTCAGCCTCAGGCTCACTTAAAATAACTAATAAATTTAATAATAAAAAAATAATTAAAAAATAATTAAAAAATAATAAAAAAATAAATAAAAAATTATACATAATAACATAAAAAATAAGAATAAAAAAAAAAATGCTAATAATAATGATATTACTGTTAATAATAATGCTATTAATGCTAATAATTATGCTATTAATGCTAATAATAATGCTATTAATGCTAATAATTATGCTATTAATGCTAATATTTATGTTATTAATGCTAATAATTATGGTATTAATGGTAATAATAATGCTATTAATGCAAATAATATTGCTATTAATTCTATTATTAATGCTATTAATGCTAATAATTATGCTATTAATGCTAATATTTATGCTATTAATGGTAATAATAATGCTATTAATGCAAATAATATTGATATTAATGCTAATAATTATGCTAATAATGCTAATATTTATGCTAATAATGCTAATAATTATGCTATTAATGGTAATAATAATGCTATTAATGCAAATAATATTGCTATTAATTCTATTATTAATGCTATTAATGCTAATAATTATGCTATTAATGCTAATATTTATGCTATTAATGGTAATAATAATGCTATTAATGCAAATAATATTGATATTAATGCTAATAATTATGCTATTAATGCTAATAATAATGCTATTACTGCTAATAATTATGCTATTAATGCTAATAATTATGCTATTAATGGTAATAAGAATGCTATGAATGCAAATAATATTGCTATTAATGCTATTATTAATGCTATTAATGTTAATAATTATGCTATTCATGCTATTAATAATGCTATTAATGCTATTAATAATGCTATTAATGCTATTAATGTTAGTAATAATGCTATTAATAATGCTATTAATGCTATTAATAATACTATTAATGCTATTAATGCTATTAATAATGCTATTAATGCTATTAATAATACTATTAATGCTATTAATTCTATTAATAATGCTATTAATGCTATTAATAATGCTATGAATGCTATTAATTGTATTATTAATGTATTATGTATTAATGCTATTAATAATACTATTAAGCTATTAATGCTAAATTAATGCTATAATTGTATTATTAATGCATTAATGCTAATTAATAATGCTATTAATGCTATTATAATACATTAATGCTATATTTTTATAATGCTATTAATGCTATTAATAATACTATTAATGCTAAAATTAATGTTTATTAATAATAATGCTATTAATGCTAATTAATTATGCTATTAATGGTAATAAGAATGCTATGATGCAAATAATAATGCTATTAATGTATTATATGCTAAAGTTTAAAAAATATGCTATTCATGCTATTAAAATGCTATTAATGCATTAATAATATATTAATGCTATTAATGCTATTAATAATGCTATTAATGCTATTAATAATACTATTAATGCTATTAATTCTATTAATAATGCTATTAATGCTATTAATTGTATTATTAATGCTATTAATGCTATTAATAATGCTATTCATGCTATTAATAATGCTATTAATGCTATTCATAATGCTATTAATGCTATTAATAATACTATTAATGCTAATATTAATGCTATTAATTGTATTATTAATGCTATTAATGCTATTAATAATGCTATTAATGCTAATAATAATGATATTACTGCTAATAATAATGCTATTAATGCTAATAATTATGCTATTAATGCTAATATTAATGCTAATAATGCTAATAATAATCATATTAACGCTATTAATAAAGCTATTAAGGCTAATAATCATGCTATTTATGCTATTCAAAATGCTATTAATGCTAATAATATTGCTATTAATGCTATTAATAATGCTATTAATGCTATTAATAATACTATTAATGCTATTAATGCTATTAATAATGCTATTAATGCTATTAATAATGCTAATAATGCTATTAATGCTATTAATAATGCTATTAATGCTATTAATAATACTATTAATGCTATTAATTCTATTAATAATGCTATTAATGTTATTAATAATGCTATTAATGCTATTAATTGTATTATTAATGCTATTAATAATGCTATTAATGCTATTAATAATGATATTAATGCTATTAATAATACTATTAATGCTAATATTAATGCTATTAATTGTATTATTAATGCTATTAATGCTATTAATAATGCTATTAATGCTAATAATAATGCTATTACTGCTATTAATACTGCTATTACTGCTAATAATAATGCTATTGCTAATATTATTGCTATTGATGATGCGATTATTATTTAAAAATCTTTAAAAAAAATATATATATTCTAGACACCCGATGCATTTGCATCGGGCTCACAGCTAGTATTCATATAATTATAAATATGATTGAACATGACTGTATATGAATGTAAATATGAGAGATAGCTATGGTTTTTAAATCTCACAATGTTCTGCATGGGTATTTTCACACTCCTTATCCATTATTCCCATCAGTCATTATTCTTATAGGTGATGTCTGAATAAATCTACCTAAAATACAAAAGATATAATAAGGTTTTTGGGGCGGGGTAGGGGTTGTTTATTCAAATATTAAATAACAAATGGACAGCCTATTACATTATACTCGCTTGCCCCAATCGTAGCTGCCCTCCCCATCCCCGGGCCACTGTCAGGTTCATGAGCCTAATTAGCGGCACTGGAAATAAGAGGAGCAATCAGTGCCGGAGCAAATGAGTATGAAGCGGCCGTCACACGCACAGATATCTCTTGCGATATTGTAAGCGATCACGTGCACGCGCGATCGCTTACAATATCGCTCACATCGCTGGTGAGCTGTCACACAGACAGACTCACCAGCGATGTGGAGCCGCGATCTCGCTGGTTACTATGGTACACATCGGGTTACTAGGCGCCGCGCGTCGCTTAGTAACCCGACGTGTACCATAGTTACCATCTCCCAGCATAGGCTCTGCCGCTGGGAGATGGTTCATCGTGGTGTCACACACCACGATGAAGCAGATCGTGACATCGTTCATCGCTAGATCTGAGCTCCGGAGCTCAGATCTGCGATGTCACGATCAAGCGATTTTACATAGTAAAATCGCTTGATTACATGCAACGATGCCAAAACGATATCGCTTAAGCGATCAAAAAGGAGATCGCTTAAACGATATCGGGCAAGAAATCGTTGCGTGTGACGGCCACTTAAGAGTCAGTTTTAATTTTGACGTTTTTAAGTCATGTCCAGGGTCCATATCCACTTATGTCACAGTATAGGATGAATTTAATAGAAGTGGGATATGTCCGTACGATAATTTAGTCCCTCCGGATACCGTACATTCAATGACAATATCCAGTGGGCTTCGCGACAAAGCAATATGCGCTCCCAGTCCCCGCCCCTTTTTGGTCGCATCACACGTTCGATCCCCCTGATTTTTAATGTGCTAATATCCCCTCTATGTATTTCAAGGAAATGCCGTGATAGTCCTGAGAGGTTTTTGCGACTGGCTGCATTATCTGGTTTTGTTGCCGTTATATGTTCCCCTATGCGTTTTTTCAGGGCCCTACTTGTGCAGCCAACATAATGTTTATCACATGACTCACACGTGTCTCTTTGTGGTGTGTGTGTGTTCGGGTGCGTGGTGAGTATCCAATGTTGGGGCTGCATCTTAGCACCTATACACTTGCTGTTACTCTTTGTATGCATGTGGTGTGTATATATGTCCCTGTGCGTGGTGAATATTCCACGTCAGGGCCCCACCTTAGTGACTATACGGTGGTATATGTTGTTAGTCTTTGGCGTTGTCATTAAGCCCCTCTCATTCACAACTGTCAACTGGTAACTGTCACTTTTTCCCCATTATGTAGATAGGGTCAAAATTGTTTGGTGAACTGGAACGCGCAGGGTTAAAATTTCGCCTCACAATATAGCCTATGACGCTCTCGGGGTCCAGACCTGTGACTGTGCAAAATATTGTGGCTGTAGTTGCGACGGTGTAGATGCCAATCCCAGAACATACACACACACACACACACACATACACACATTCAGCTTTATATATTAGATTTCTCTTTTATATGTAGTACTTCATAAAGAGTTAGAGTTAAATAAAGTAATTACCGTATATACTCGTGTATAAGCCGAACCGTGTATAAGCCAACCCCCCTACTTTTGCCCCCAAAACCTGGGAAAACTTATTGACTCTTGTATAAGCCGAGGGTGGACCCTAGCACAGGTATACAGCCCCCAGCAGTGTGGTATACAGCAGCCTCCCCAGTGGTATATACAAGCTCCAGCAGTGTTACAGCAGTCTCCCCAGTGGTATATACAGCAGCAGTCCCAGTGGTAGTATACAGCAGCAGCCCCAGTGGTATATACAGCAGCAGCCACAGTGGTAGTATACAGCAGCCCCAGAGGTATATACAGCAACCCCAGTGGTAGTATACAGCAACAGCCAGAGTGGTAGTATACAGCAGCCCCAATGGTAGTATACAGCAGCCCCAGAGGTTTATACAGCAGCCCCAGTGGTAGTATACAGCAGCAGACCCAGTGGTAGTATACAGCAGCCCCAGCGGTATATACAGCAGCCCCAGTGGTAGTATACAGCAGCCCCAGAGGTATATACAGCAACCCCAGTGGTAGTATACAGCAACAGCCAGAGTGGTAGTATACAGCAGCCCCAATGGTAGTATACAGCAGCCCCAGAGGTTTATACAGCAGCCCCAGTGGTAGTATACAGCAGCAGCCCCAGTGGTAGTATACAGCAGCAGCCCCAGTGGTAGTATACAGCAGCAGCCCCATTGGTAGTATACAGCAGCAGCCCCAGTGGTAGTATACAGGCCCCCCCATCGGTATACAGGGCCCCCCCTTGCTGCCGCAAACCTGTAAAGGAATACATCATTATACTTATCCCTGTCGCTGTCCCGCCGCCATCGCGCTCTCCCGGCTTCCTCCAGCTTCTTCCGGCTTCCTCCTCCGGTGGGCGCAGGCAATGACGTCATTGTCTGTGCGCCAGAGGAGGAAGCCGGAAGAAGCCGGAGAAAGCCGGAGGAGCGCGATGGCGGCGGGACAGCGACAGGGATAAGTATAATGATGTATTCCTTTACAGGTTTGCGGCAGCCAGGGGGAACCCCTGTATACTGATGGGGGGGGCCTGTATACCGATGGGGTGGGGCGCCTGTTTATGACTCACGTATAAGCCGAGGGGGGGACTTTTCAGCCCAATTTTTGGGCTGAAAAACTCGGCTTATACGCGAGTATATACGGTAGTAATTTATTTGCTTATTTATTTCTTGTGCAATAATGTATATTGGATACCACTTATTAATTTTTGTTAAACTGATTTCATTAAATTCACATTTTGTAAATAATTGCATTAAGACATTTGTTAGTATTTTTTTAGGCCCTGTTCACATCATGATTTGAAGGCATCCGAGTGTATCCGTTTCAAAACGGATACACTCGGATACGAAATCGGATCCCATGTGTTCCTATGGGGCTCGGATCGGATGTGTGCCTTTTGACATCCGATTTTGGCACCATCCGATCCTTGCCGATTTCAGCACGGACACAAAAATGCAGCCTGCTGCATTTTTGTGTCCGAGAATGAAATCGGACAGCCACGGATCAGAGCTGATCCGAGCCCCGATAGCATAGTAGCCTATGGACATCGGATCCGAGTTGAACTCGAATCCGATGTCAGATCCGTGCTTTATGTACTGAGCATGCCCAGAGGCAGTGCTAAGTGCATAATTAACCCTATCTGTCCCTGTCACTCCCTGTCTGTCCCTATCTGTCCCTCTTCTATCTATGCTCTCCCTCTCTTCTATCCTCCCCCCTGTCCTCTCCCCTCCAGAATGTGTAAATAAAAAAATAAATCCTCCCAGAGGATACTTTACCTTCCGGCGGCTGCTGCAGGGCTGTGATAGTCTCCTCATCTTCTGCTGGCTGAAGATCCTGTGGTGATGTCACAGAGCTGGTCACCTGACACATCAGGTGACCGGCTGTGACATCATGAGAGGTCCTTCAGCCAGCAGAAGATGAGGAGACTGTCATAGCCTTGCAGCAGCCGCCGGAAGATAAAGTATCCTCTGGGAGGATTTTTTTTTTTTCATTTACACATTCCGGAGAGGAGAGGACAGGGGAGAAGGCAGGGGAGAGGACAGGGGAGAGGACAGGGGAGAGGACAGGGGAGAGGACAGGGGAGAGGACAGGGGGAGGACAGGGGGGAGGATAGAAGAGAGGGAGAGCATAGATAGAAGAGGGACAGACAGGGAGTGACAAGGACAGATAGAGAAGAAGCAGGGATAGGCAGGGAGAACAGGATCCACACGGATCCTGCATCGACACGGATCGGATGGCTATTTGCCATCCAAGTGCAGGGATCCGTGTGGATCCATGCCTGTCCGTGGGATCCTTCTTCAAACTTGGATCCCACGGACAGACACAAAATCGTGATGTTAAACGGGCCTTAAGCATATGAGAGTATGAATTTAGTCAATTACATTTTAATACCTCCATTAATGGTTATTGACAATAAGCCCAAATTAGATCCAATTGTCTATAAGCTCATTCACACATCCAAGTTTCTTGTAGAAGTGCTATCCATGCTTCACACGATTAGCAGTGATACCTGTAAGGCCGGTTTCACATCAGGCTGCAGCGTTTTTGGTGTCTGTGACTCAAATCGTATACCACGGATTCGTGACTGATCCGTAGCGATCCGCATTAAGTAGAATGGGTGTCTATGTATGTCGGATCCGTGATAAAATCGGATCCGATTTTCTGCACTGAACATGCTTCAAAGCAGCGTAGGAGTCCCTCCCACTCTCTCTGCAGACTCCATTTTGTGGTGTGTTGTTGTTGGTGCACAATCCCTTGTGTGGCACCCTGTACCAGGTAACCACAGACTTCCCTGGGACACTGAAGTAGTTCCCACAGCGAGTAAACACTAACACCCAACACCTTCCACTCCAGGCATGTAGGGGGAGCTCAACAGGGTGTCCTTAAAGAGGACTTTCTGGGAGAGAAAAAAAAAACTCCGTTTAAATGCTGCTGAAGAGGGAGAGAATGATTGGCAGCGGTGGGCAGATTAAACTTGCAGGGGGTGTGAATCTGCCCTTGCCTGCAGCCCCTAGCCACTTCCTTAGTGGCTGGAGCATGTAAGTTTTCTAAGTGTATTATCTCGGGGTACAGGGCTGCTCTAGTGCTGGGGGACCCCTTGTCTGCATGCTACAGACATGCTACATCCAGTGCTGTAATTAGATCACCATGTCTGGTTTGGTGTCCTCTTTAAGCCAGATCCCTTATAAATACAGGTGCTGGAGGGAAATTAGCCAGAGTGTGCAGTCACTACAGAACTGTGAAGAAGCTCAGAGACTAGTCAGCTGAGCTGGTACTGGAGCCGTGCTAGGCCCAGACCAGTACACACCAGAGTCAGTGGAAGACCCGCAGAGTAGGGATCGAAGGCAGAGGCGAGAAAAACATTACCGGGGCAGAGGAGCCATACCGGTCACCCCACCAGAGTTCCGGTCACTCGAGTCCGAGTCTGCAGGAACAGAGAAGATAGACCCAGCAGAGAAACCAGCATCCCGAGGAGGCTTAGCTTCCCAGACGCCCGCAGCACCAACAGTTGAGAGCCAGGGACCGTGGAGAGAGACGGAGGTGGCCCTAGAGAGAGCCCGCGGTGCAGCAACCCGGGTGTGGAGAGAGAGAGAAGTAACAGTCCGGTTAGGCTCCATACCTGCCAGACTCAGAACAGGAAAGCTAAACGAGGAGGCCTACAACCCTACTCGCTGTGGAGATCCCAAGGTGTTTTCCTTCACTCCGGACATGTGTACCTGTAACCGAACATCAGTAAAGGTACCAAAAGACTTTTATGTGTGCATATCCCTCCTTCCACCTGCACCACACCGACTCCCCTACTCCAACCTTGGGCAGAAACAACTGTGCTGCCCTATTCCACCATCACAACCCTCAGCCCCAGGGACCCCGCTCCTCCTGTAGGGAGCTACTCCATCTTGCTGCTGCCCATCACCCCGGAGGCCCCAGCAGCGCTGGTGCCATCACCAGAATCTACAGGTGGCGTCAAGAATAGACATTTTTATTATTTTCTTTTTCCACATTTTTCATTGACCACCAGGCCCACAGCCTCAGGCACGGCTACCCGTGACTTGCCAAACCGCGCCTGAGATCTGAGTCCCCCGGGCCTGGGCGGGACACTTGCTGCACTGTATCCTTGCATGCTGCAGCTCCTGGTGTGATTCTCTCCCTTGGACCAGCATTTCTTCTTGCATCCAGCATCCTGCTGGCAACAGTGCATGTAGCATGGCAGAACATACAAGTTGGTGAGTGTTCGGCATATATTGCTCTTTCACCATACATGTTGTTTGCTGTGTACATTCATACGAAGTGTTGTGTGTTAGTCCTGCTGCATTGTTGTGTGTGATACCTTTCCAAACATGTGTTTTTGTATGTTGGTGCTTGAAGGTGCTGTGGCACAATGTACAAACGACTGCAAATCCTGTGGTCTGTGTTCTGGTATTCTGTGTGCTGTGTCCTTGCTACATTCTTCTTCAGTGCTTCAAATGATCTTTTGTCTGCTGACCTACACAGAAAACTTTCCAAACAATGTAGTAGCAATCACGGCCATATTGGTTTGTTGTATGTATTGCTGGTACCTGGGAACCCAGCCCTTATTGTCATGCTTGATATGTATTGGCTTCTGTCCACACAGAGGAAGGACAGTGTGTGACCATGTGAAGGTTCACGTTGCCCACACTCAGTGGCTGTGGTGATGTTGGGAGTGAGTGGATGTTGTGTCCTTGTAGTTTATGTGTGTAAACGTGTTGGCTTTGGTCCTTGTGGGATAGGTGTGGTTACGTGGTGGCTTTGGTCCCTGTGGGTTTTGTGTGGCGACGTGGTGCTTTTGTCAGAGCCGTACTGTTTTAGTCCTGATGTTTGAGTATTGTGCTAGGGCAAAGATTGAATAAGTTTTTTTGGTGGTGGTTTACATTATTTAACACTGTTTGCCCTTAACATTTGTGTATATTGATTTTTGACGCAGATACGTACCAGTGTCCCATATCTTCTGTGGCCGTGTGACATGTACAAAACTGCCTTACGTTATGTATTAATATGCCTTCCCTTGGACTACACGCATGTTTAGATTGTATTAACCATCTCAGCATCATGTGTGGCCATGTTTCATTTGATGTGTAAACTGCTTAAACACATACATGAATGTTGTCCCATGTATGTATGACTCTCTCCCTCACTCACGTTCTCTCTCTCTATGTCCCCCTCCCTCTGTCTCCCTCTCTCTAACCACACACATATTTGGACAGATGTGTTTAAAACAAATGTTTTTTTTCTTTTTTCACAGAAAACACCAACAACCACACAAGGCCAAATTCCTCAGCTAAAGGACAGGACGCAATTTGTACCTTTGGGAACAACATCATTGCTGTAATGTAAATGTCTATGCTTGGTGTTTTTCAAGGCCATTATGTTATCAACCCATAACACATTTAACTATCTTTCAGTATTACAATGCATGTGTGTAGGTCCTATCAATGTGATGTAACATCCCTAACAACATAAGTAGCTTATGTAAAGGAGGGTTATCTTGATCCAAACCATACTGTTTCATAAAGAGACATGCAAAGCACCGTAGGTGACTTTGCCACAAACAAGGTGGCCAAACTCATCACCACCATGAGTCGGCCATGCTCGGGTACTCGTATACTGGGATGGGTGTGTTGCTGTAAGGGGGATCACGGGTATTAGATTTGCCAAGTTCGTGGCCTAATTTTCAGTGAAAGGGGATTATGGTGGATGTGGAGGAAATATAGTTGTGACGCCACCAGTGATACCTGGTAACTTAGATACCAGCCCTGCCGGTTGCTGTCCCCAGACTTTTCCAGCTGGCTCTAACTGAGCCTGGATCGTCCCTTTCTGTCCTGTGTCACCCTCTTGAACACGGGTGCCCTCCTGTCAGCAGCCCTGTCAGGCACGTCATCTCTGACAGCCTTACCACCACTGTGTGACTAAAATCTCTTTCAAGTTCCCTTCTGTAACCTAGCATACCCCCCCTTTGTGAGCTAATGAATAGCTAGGCCACTATGCTAAGGTGGCCTAGTTTTGTGTGTTGAGGACAGACTCCATAAAGGAGAAGGGCAAACCCATTCATTACGGATGCACTACACCCTGGAGGTTTGTGGTGCCTTAACTCCCTGTGATGCATAGCCATAGGTGCACTACAACCATGAACTCAGGTGTATGTTTGTTTGGAACTCTTTCATTTTAGTTATGTTGTGAACTGTATTTGTAGTAGTGGGGTGAGCTGTACTGTACAATTTTAACATGTGTATATGTGTGGCCCACAGTAGTGAGCTTGTTATCTGGTTACATTTTAGAGCAGCAAAAGTACAACATACTGAATTCTGTGTGGCTGTAGTAGTGTCATTAATATATCTGTTTCACATGTAATTTATGGCTGGTAAATTTTGACCTTTTTGTATTTCATGGCACCTGTTGAATTGTGAAGAATGTCGTCAAGATCTGGACCCAAGCCAGCTGTTGATGTGAGTTCAAGTCCCTTAGAGTCCCTATAGTGGCCCATCTGAGTGCTGATAGCCTTAACAACATGTACAAAATTGTATTTCGTAGTATTCTTCTGATAGTGATGCTGGTGACGAACAACATGGTGATAGTGAATCTGGGTTTGTGGCGGAGGTATTCTGCGTTGTATGTGCCTTAGAAATGGCCTTCTCATGAGGTGTGTGACATATACCATCTCCTGTTGGTTTTGCAGAGAGAATAGCCTTCAGCTTCTGGAGGGGAAATTTCTGAACCATCACACAGTTCGGGGGCACCATGAGCTGGTGGCAGGCGCCTTGTAAGTACCCTTCTAACAATGTTGACATGTATAGAAAAAATATTAATGACCAACGAGTAGTGCTCAAGTAGGGTCTCCAACCCGTAATTACTATAATGATAACTTGGCACAAGAATAAATGAAAATTCTATATTTATTGTGCAGCTCAAACGAACAGAATTGTTACACAAAACGTTTCGGCCTCACTGGCCTTCATCAGTTGCTATAAGAATAAAGAAAAGAATCACACTATGATCAGTATTCATGTTCATACAGTAACATAAAATATAAGAAAACCAATAGAAACTTCTACCATCAATTCTGGACAGGCTACTTCTGGGAGCTGATATTGTAGTTCACAATGGCTATATAAGAAAAGAAAAGCCCATAATCAAACAAGAGTTTAACACAACCAAGATAAGCATATGGGGGGGCTCTGTCCAAGATCTTTTGGACTTTCACTCATTTCTTAAATCCATCTGGCCTGAGCTTCAATTTTCCATCAATTATAGCCAGGACCGTGTCATACAAAGCTGCCAGGAAGGTCTGCTGCAGGCCAGGCGTATGGGACAGATTGTGAGGGAAGAACAAGGCCATCAGCCATCCCAGCGCAATGTGTCCCATCCTCCTCCAACTTCACCATCAAATCCAGATCAGACACATGAGGCCCCAACCACACAACATATGATGTTGACTCAACTACAGAGCCATACATATGTTTCAGCCCAATAAGTAGCCAACACCGTGCAGCCTACCCGTCAGTACCACATGGGTAATAGGCACAACCCCAACTAAGCCAAACAACCTCTGTCCAACAGGCAAGTCACTACAAGCACATGTTGGCAAACAGGTCTACAGGCCCCTACCACAGTGTGTCGTCAAGCCTCCATTCTTCAATAGTGCAACAACATGCCTACAGGCAATATCCTGGGGACCAATATTTGCAATGTGACCGACCTCAGTCCTCAACCCGTTCTGTGGCCTCTACATATCATTGCAACATGTTTCCCCGGCCATACCTCAGCCAAATTGCCACCACTAATCCGATTTGACCCCACCTTGAAACAACAGTTCCACTTCCTCAACTGTGACCCACTCCTCGACTCAGGACACTACTAATGTTGTGCTGTCATCTAGCATTGTTGTGTGTAGCCCACAAACCCACATGGCACCCATTGGGTTTACAACCCCTATCAATTCCCAACCTGGTGACCCTTCCTCAAGCCTCCACAATATCTGTCATAGACTAGACACACCCTCACCTCCACAAATGTAGGTCCTGTTACAATGTAACTGTGATAAATTTTTGGTCAACCTTTCGGTTTTTGTTTTTGTGGTGAATTAAACCACTAAAAAAGTGCCTTGTGAGTATCTTCTTTTCATTTCGTAAGTAACCATAGTAGTTTCCCATCATGACATGTGGTGACATTGTTACGTTGTTGAGGATGGAGGGACATGAAATGTATTTATAGGAATAAAATATCACAACTTTCCCTTCATGAGCTGTGACTCAGAAATGCCATGTCGTCTGTTACGCAACCACCTAAGATGGCCCCTGTATCCTGTACCACACCCTGGATCCGGATCAACCCTAGGAATTCCAGCGTCAGAACCAACCAATTAGAAGATGATAATTCTGCAGAGTGTTCTAGAATGCTAACACCCCTTGCTTTCCTGTATAAATATATGTGTTCCAATAAATTCTTGCGCAGTGCTTATTCTCTTTGGGCTTAGGCATGATCAGGACTTGAAACGGATTTTGTGTCCGTGTCATTACTTGCGACGTGCACACTTGCCTGAATGATTTGGAGTGGTTGACGGACTTGAGAGACATAGCTGAGACTCTCATCAATTGGTGCCCGAACAGGGACCCCCGTGAAGAAACCAGGCGCCGCCGTGCCCCGCACGGCACCCCTGCCGGAGACCCACCGCCCACCGAAAGGACCTGATCAATCCCGTTGGATCACGGTAAGTGTCATATATATTATATATATGTGAATACTTGCCTGTGACTCGGGGGACGGTGGTTATCCTAGAGGGGTGTAGCCGGAGCACGAGGGTGTAAGGTGACGGTAACTAACCTGGTTGTCCATAGCGGGGTCGAACGTGATTAAGCACAAACCGTCCGCCCAACTCCGTCAGCCACGGTGCACTGCCCCGTTGGGAGAGATCGAACAAAGAATGCAGCAAGAAGGGGAGGGAAGACTGTGTGTGTTATTTTACGATTATTTGTTAAGACGCATTAGCTTCAACACGGGAACGCAGGCTGCCAGAATAAGGAGAAACAGGGCAGGCGTTGAATTGTTATTTTATTGTGAATGCAGGATGCCAGAATAAGGAGAAACAGGGCAGGCGTTGAATTGTTATTTTATTGTGAATGCAGGCTGTCAGAATAAGGAGAAACAGGGCAGGCGTTGAATTGTTATTTTATTGTGAACGCAGGCTGTCAGAATAAGGAGAAACAGGGCAGGCATTGAATTGTTATTTTATTGTGAAAGCAGGCTGCCAGAAAAAGGGGAGAAATTAGGGCAGGCGTTGAGTTGTGAAACAGAATACTGTTGTGATATTTATGTATGTGTATTGAGCCTCCATGAGAAAGAGAGGCTGGTGATCGGTGTACCGTAGTACAAGCAGTTTTTTATACGGGTCGGTGAGCAGCTGCACCGATAGAGGCACTGGTAAATAGTGATTAAAGATATTGCTCCTTTTCAAGAAAAAGCACAGTCTCCCTAAGGGAGCAACAACTGCCATTACTATGGTCCGGGAAAGAGAGGGGAAAAAGTATGTTAGAAATGCGGGTGTCTTGTTTAAGTTGACAGAAATGCCACCAGAAGGGAGGCTCCAGCCTGGTATGTGGAAGCACATAATACAGGTGTCTAAGGGTATTTTAGAAGATAATGTAGTTTTAGAGACTGCTATGGCATTTCTCCGTGTGAGCAAACAAGCACAATTACAAGGTTATGAGGAAGTTAAAGGGGAAGGAGGGGCAGAGGGTGCTGTAATGCTATATAGTTATGTGTGTATAACGCTAGGTGGCTATAACTACCATAGGGGGCTGTGATTGGTGCACATAGTGATAAATGAAGCTGTAATCAGGTCCCCTGTGTATACAAGTCATATTAAAGAGGTTTCTGTGAACTCTAATATGCTGAGATGTGAGATTATTGTCTGTATGTGACTGTATGTTTTGTATCATACATGATGTGAGCAGGTGTTTAGTGTATGGTTTTTGTGTTATACATGCTGCCAAGCGATCCCCTAGTGGAACGCTACCTTATAATGTGTATGTTCCCCTTGGCATATTGGAATGAGTGACATATTTACCATAATTTTGGTTGCCTGATTTGGCAATGCTAATAAAATTGAATATATTTGAATGGCGTTACTGAAAATGATGATGATGATTGCTATGAGAAATCTCGCAGGCACGAAGGGATGAAAACACAAGAATCACCCACTGTTGTGCGAGGGGGGAGCAAGCTGGGAGTTCACAGTGGCCCCTTCTGACAACATTCCTGAGAATACTGGAAGTTGATAACATTGATTCGCAGGCACATAGTCGTTCAAAGTCAGGATGTGTGAGAAGAAATAAGGGAGTCACTCTACCCACGCCTCCCTGGTGTTTTTATCAAGACATCTGCGTGACCTGGTCAGGAAAGAGAGTGTGTGCATTGTGCGCAGATATCTCGGCCTCTTTTCTCTCCCCCCCCCTCCCCTCTGTTTGTGTTGGGAGGGGTAGGAGTGAGGTCTGCACCAGTACAACATATTTTACATGTTGGAAAGAGGATCACCCAGCTTTCCATAAGATCCTGAGTGGAAGGCAAGAATTTTTTTCATTTTTAGCTGTGAATAATCTAATAATATTGTTTAATATTTGACACTATGATAATTATTTGGTATAATTTTTATATATTTCTGTCTGAGGTTTTACAGAGGTAGACTCTTACTGACTTAAATAAATAAATGGTGTTAGTACGATGAACAATTGTTTTGAGAAGAGGCATAGAAAACAGATGATAATACTTAGTATATGTGTGTTAAATCTTCAGATTCTAATCCCATTGTTTCTAAAGTTGCTGTGCATTTACTGTCCACTGCCCTGTTATGACGCTGGCTCCAGGTGGGGGATGGACTTGTTTTAGGTTCGGACAGAACCACCGCCCAGGGTGTTCCCCCTCCCATCTTAGGAATGTAAGACTTAGAGGACGTTTTGCCCATCAAACTTCCTGCGACAGCTATCTTACACCACCCGGGTGTCCTCTCATCTTTGGAATGCATGACACGAAGGAAGTCCCACCTACAGGTACTTCCTGTGGCAGCCATCTTACACCACCCAAAAGGCCTGTTAACAATGAGACTACACCACAGTTAGTTCCACTACCAGTTTATATATCCAGTTATGATTATACAAGGGTAATATTATACACACCTTTACTCTGATATCTTCTGATTCCCTCATGCGAGGGGGAGATGGAGACATTTATAATAGAATTTAAATGGGTTTTTGGTTAAGTGTAAAACAGTTATAGTTTATAAATATAACGCCAACATATTCTGCAATGCTGTATTATTTGTTGCCTAGCTATCAAAATAATTATTAGAAAATTTTGTTGAATAAGAATTTTGTTGAATACATATTTTCTGACTTTTGAAACTAAGACAAATTCTTGAGTGTTTTGTTTCAGATGTATGTATAGGAGAGATAATTTTACACTGGACACCGCTAGGATCCTCGCATGAGGTAATCAGAGCAATTGGTTCTGATTCTTGCACTTTTGTGAACAGGTGGAGCGTCTTACAAATACAATTCTTACAAAAACGGTAAGCATATTGAATGCAGAATTGGTAAATCACAGTGAGGTACACACCATGTTACCAGTCTAGGATGGTATAACCACACTGACAACACTGTACGTGTCCTCCCAGAGGTAGAAGGCAAGGTACAATTGAAGTTAAAAAGACGTCTCTCATACATCTCTTAGGTAGTGGCGGGAGGTTATCCATCCCAGCCTTGTTACGTCTGGCTGATCCAAGCACCCTCCCAGCATCAGACTCCTTGAACAGAACCAAGTAAGTGCCCAGGGGGAAATGGGAGTTGTGCTGAAGGATGGGAAAAAGGACAGGCCATGACGTCTCTCATCAACAAAAGTTAGAATAGTCTTTGCTTGGCCCCACTTACGCCTCAACAGGCCACGAGTGGAATCAGATGAATACCTCCTGGATCGTTCCTGGTTTCAGGTAAAGCTGTGTGTACAATCTTGCATTATTCTTACACACAACACAACTCAGAAAGGTAGGAGTTTAAAGCAGCAGCCACTCCACAAGCTTTAAGAATTGCAAATAGGGTGCAGAAAAGGAGAGGAAATGTATAAACATGTCCTAGTAGGTGTGGATCTCTCTCTCCTATACAAAATACCATGAGATGTCTGATATACATTGTTTAAAATGTTCCGAAGTACAGCAAGCAGATAAATGAGTAAACAATATGGTTTTTGCTTGTTTAACTATACTAATCATGATATGGTAAATGAATAATTGTATGTTCTTTTTCAAGATATCCTGTTATCTCTTTTTTGACCTGTTTTTCAGGAAAACTGGAAGACCATTGATGAGTATAATTATATTGTCTAATATTATTATATCTGTTTGACTCTATCTTGTTATATTGCTTTTGTTTGTTCTTTGACAGGTTTACTGTAACCTGTTTCTATTACGGACTATTGACAGTGTATCTAGTGACCCTCATATATATATATGTTGACTGAACAATTGCTGTATATATTTATGGAAAATAATGGACTAAGCAACACTTTACAAACTGAAAATATATATAAGATCAGAGAAAGGTTAGGGATAGATAGGGTGATTCGACGTGGAGTGGGGGCACCACAAGCGTTTCAAAAGGGTGCCGACCTCTGAGATCTTTATATAGAAGTTATTTGAAGTGAACCAAAATTATATGATTTTAGAATTAGTGATCTGTTTTTCAGGAACCCAAAAAATGTAATATTTCCTTGATACATTGCATGTTTTCTCTCGGGATGATTGTTTTTATTTATAGGTAATTCAAGAACTGATATTATATCCTTTTCTTAAAAGGTAATGTGTATAGGTAATATAAGATGATGAGATGTTCAAGAGGGTTGACAAGTGCTTTTCAGGTTATATGAAAATTTTGAGATTTTATTCTTTACATTGTATTTCACTATGTTATTGATAGTTATGAAAATGGTACAAATTTTTATGAGATTATGGTTGAAAATGTTGTCCGCGCAATAGATTCCCCAAGATAGGCTTTTTCTTATGTTTTGACACTTATAAAATGCTCGTCTAAGGCCAGGGTCACACATAGCAATCCGTTTTTGGAAGTGATTTCCATGACCAATCCGGATAGGATGTTTATTACATTTAATCCGTTTTTGTATCAGTTTTTGGACTTAGAAAAAAAAAATCCAAAATCTGAGGCCAAAAATGGACCAAGGGCTTATGTGTGACCCTAGCCTAACATGTATTTTTGAGTCTTCTCTCCCCTTTAACATGCAGCTACTGTGGACCGAAGTCACTCCCCGCAGCCTGGAGGTGGAGTGAGGTCAGAAGGAACGTCAGAAATTCTGCGGATAACTGAGACAGCTGAAAAGCTCAAATGGCAGCCCAACTAGATCCAAGATCTATATTACAAGGCAGACGAGCCCAGGAGAATTACCGAATGATACAGACGTATACTGTGCCTTATCCTTAAATGCTGAGAAATGGGGTCTCACCGAGGGCTATGTCCCTAAAGAAAGAGTGGAGAACAAGTTACTATTTTCTGGTTCAATACCTCAGACCCTGTAGTTAGTTATAAATTTGACGTGTGTACATGTGTCACCATCACTGACATAGACTATAGGTGTCATTGTGAGTCCTGGAACAACATGAGATAGAAAATTGGGAAAGACTGAATCTACGAAACTACTATAGCCTGAGAGAAGACAGACAGTAAAAGTAGAAGCATCCTTACTAGAATGACTCTGTTACAGCCAAGAATACATGACCAAATATTGCACTGTAGGGTTCTGTCCTATTTGTGAGTCTGACAACTGTTTTTCCCATACTTAACGATAGAAAACTTTTTTACTACAAATGATAGCCTATATGTGATGGATATAAATATCCCAAGGGACACTGACTGCTTAGGACAACTTTATTTTATGGATGTCAGGGACTGACTTATTTTAGATAAGACTGAAGTTTTCACCAGCAATATTGACTTGGTACGAGGCCATGTCCTCCTGAATTAGACAATAGTGAGGACCCCAAGTGTCCTTTATCACTCGACCCCCCTTAAATAAAGGTAGGGCGAGAGAAGATGGACCCCTCATGCACTAGAAAGTCCTTTAAGCAGGAGGCACATCTGCAGGGATGGAAAAATTGTGTATTTAGGGGGGATTGTTGAGGATGGAGGGACATGAAATGTCTTTATAGGGTTAAAATATCACAACTTTCCCTACATAAGCTGTGACTCAGAAATGCCATGTAGTCTGTTACGCAACCACCTAAGATGGCCCCTGTATCCTGTACCACACACTGGATCCAGATCAACCCTAGGAATTCCAGCATCGGAACTAACCAATTAGAAGATGATAATTCTGCAGAGTGTTCTAGAGTGCTAACACCCCTTGCTTTCCTGTATAAATATATGTGTTCCAATAAATTCTTGCACAGTGCTTATTCTCTTTGGGCTTAGGCATGAGCAGGACTTGAAACGGATTTTGTGTCCGTGTCATTACTTGCGACGTGCACACTTGCCTGAATGATTTGGAGTGGTTGACAGACTTGAGAGACATAGCTGAGACCCTCATCAACGTTTATGTACATATGTAAATCTAAACCAAACAATGTTGGAAAGGCTCACATGTCTGTACATAGGTCATAGGTTCTCGAGTTGTACACACCACAAACATATGGTACCTACATTGTAAATAGACAAAACTGTTGTTAATGACACAACAAAGATGTTTGTAATGAAAGTATGTTGGAATATATGTAGTTGCACATATTGATCTCACAGTATGCACTCCAAACTGAATACAGATTCTTCACTTAACTATACTGCAACACAGAAGTGTAAAACAATATGTTGTATGTTTTGTATGATGAATATATTATGTGAAGAAGACGTTGGAGAATTAATGTAAAGACAAACAGATGCTTCACATTAATGTCACATTACATAAGTTTAATAAACCAAAACATATATCCATCCTGGAGAATAAGGACACGTACAATCAAAATAAACACAAAAAGAAGTGTTACGCCACATTCACCCATCCACAATTTGGTCCTGCCAAGGAACACGCCCTGCATCAGAAATAAAATATTCTGCCAGATGATCCCTCATTTGGGCTATGGCAACAGTGGATCTGACAGAAGGATGTGTGAAGTTGTCCATTGTGGCTGGGCATGATGTCCTCGGGGATGATTGGTGGTCTGTCAGTCTTCAGGATGAAGTTGTAAAGAACCACACATGCCTTCACAACCTCATCTATTGTCTCGGTTTTAAGATTTATTGCTGTGCACAGCACTCTCCATTTGGCCGATAACATTCCAAAAGCACATTCGACCATTCTGCAAGCCCTAGTCACTCTGTAGTTGTATATTCTTTTGGTCCGAATGAGACCACGACTCGAGTACGGTTTTACAAGGTTCTGGCACATTTTGAAGGCCTCATCTGCCACTAGGACGTACGGAATTGGAGGTGCCTGGGTCCCTGGGAGCGGTGTGGGTGTTGGGAAGCCAAAATTGTCTCCATAGTCTCTTCTGCCCATGTCCGAATTGCTGAAAGCTTGGGAGTCATTGGCACTCCCATACGTCCCAATATCAACTGCCACAAACTGGTAGTCTGCATCAACTATGGTCATGAGGATGTGGAGAAATACTTCTTATAATTACAAAACTCAGACCCAGTACCAGCCGGTTTCATTATCCTTATATGTTTCCCATCAAGGGCTCCCAGGCAATTAGGAAATTGGCATGTTTCCATAAATCTAGAAGATATTTCAAGCCACTGTTGTGTGGTAGGGTGGGGAAGAAATTCACCATGCAGCACTTCCCAGAGTGCCGAACATGTTTCTGCAATGATTCCAGAAACGGTCGAAATAACCAGCCGAAACTGAAAATGTATAGAGGTTAGGCTCTCGCCAGTTGCCAGAAATCTGTGGAACAAAGGTAGAAAACAAATATTAGTACACACAGCAACACCATCAATAGCAAAAATACTAAACACCACAGTTCATGATGCCCCAATGTCTCACTCAATGGCCAAACATCGTTGGTTTGGCCATAATGCATAACACTGTTCATTTAATGTACATCTGAAATGCTGAAGCTAAGAACACAGTGACAACCAGAAAGGCAAGGCGTGGGCCCATCCCCTCCCCACACATAATGTCTGCTAATGACTGAGCAAACGGGTTCAAGATTGGTGCCAGGGTTAAAGGTATGTTGCAGTCATAAGCGCCTTGTGTAAGGGGAACCTTCATCACTAACATAATGTCAACAAGATCATTGGTAGCTCTCAAGCTTGCAAACGTGGTTCAAGCACAAAAGAATATAATTGTGTGTGAGCAGTAGGGCAAAAAAACAAACAAAGTGTATGGTGTGGAATTATGGGCAGGAGCAGAAAGGGCCATATCAACAGTACAATGTCAATGCAATCCCACCACTTATACAACCGGCCAGGGAGGAAAACAACATTCCATAAGGCATTGATGCAGAGATGTTTGTGTGAACACACACGTCACCATGCACACACCTACTGTTGAGGTGGAATTCAAAAGACCCCGTCTTTTTGCTTATCCCTTGCCAAATTAATTTAATCAAGTTGCATACATGAAGTTATGAAATCGGACAACGTCAGATATATGACCTCTCTTGATTAGAGAAGGCGCTGAAGTGTTTTTCTATTATTTATCATCAGCCTTACAAAGCCCAAAATTGTATTTTTTTTGTTTACAGCAATAACGCAGTTCAGTTATTTTAGCAAACCAGAACTTAAGGAGAACATTTACTATACTATTCCTATCTCCCGTTTGTGTAGTATTTGTAACATCCTAGCTATTGTGTACTGTAATACCATGTTTAACTTCGACTAGGAAAATGACATGTGGAGACCCCTACCCCCTCCAAGCAACTATCTGGTACAGCATGAAGCATCCCATCTGACTCCTGTCTTTTTTATTAAGGAGATTCGGTTTGCGGATACCATTGCCTAGGACTGGTTGCATGGGCCTAAGGCCTAATTGTTCTGCAGCCAATGTACCCAAGGAAGGTGGTGGCATACTTGTGGGATAAGGGGATAAGGACTTTGGGTTCTAGTTGGAACAAGGTACTAGGCATTGGTGCTACTTCAACCGGTCCAACTTCCCAAAAGACTGTACACCATCTTTGTAAGGAAGGAGGTCACCTACATGATGGTGTGGGGCAGTAAGGGGTGGTTCAAGGTTTATGTCAGGTTTCCACCGTCAACCAATTTGAGAAGTGGCAGGAGGAGGCCGAAAGGGTGGAAATATACCATCAAGTGGCCTCACTTGGTTAGGCAGTCAGCTGCACCCAAACTCACAGAGCATGGTAATGTGGCATATGTTTCTCCTGTCTGGCTTATACGGAGTGGTTTTACACCTCCATCATCTTCTCTAGCAGTGACCATGATGGAGTGTGCATGGGGGCAGGTGGTGACAAAGAATTCCCTCGCAGGAGTAGGCCTTGAGACCCCCTGAGACTGTCTGGCAGTGAAGTACCATCACCAACACGGAGAATGCTGGAAGACCATTTTAACGCCATACAGAGTGGAACCATCCCTTAGTTGGCCTTTTGGCTAGAGAAAGACTTTCTTGAGTTCATTTTTTTCAGCTCATCCCTGACAAAGGCCATTACCGTTTCCCATGTTTTGCGCCGTTTGCGCTTCTCCTACTGGATAAGTGAGCATGCATGCAGCCTTTGGGGTCCAACTCAAAGACCTTAATGGACTCTCCTCTTCACGGTTTTTCCACTACTCTAACAGTCTTTGTGGGGCTGGACCCTGTGGGACTTTCCTAGTATATATATATATATATATAAGTGCTGTGCAAATTAATTGGGACAAAGCAAGTTTTTCTTGCATTAATTTTACTATTTCTGACAAGTGTTTTATCAGTTCTTGGTGTCCTTTTTCTTCCACATTTCCCTTTTTGTTTTGGAGAAAATCATCCAGTTTCATGTTGTGTGCGAATTATTCTTGAAACGGTAGATTTTCCAATACCAACGGTGGAAGCGATTTCTCTTACAGTGAGACTTGTATGTTCATTAAGAGTAATAATTCTAGGCCTCTTCCGTACAGTAACATCCATTGTTACAGGCACGAATCACACTGAGAGTAAAAGTACACTAAACCACTCCTCACAGAAGCAAGTTCTCAACTGAAGCTGAGGGGGCAGCTAGCTGTTATTTTCTGACTAAAACCAGTCAAAGCACATTTTGTTACTCAAGGTTGTACACTCACACCTGTTCAAAGCAATTAAAACTGGTTTGAATCACTCACTGGTAACCAACTTACTATTTTACTTAAAAAAATGCTTTGTCCCAATTAATTTGCACAGCACTGTATATTCTTAGGCTTGTATTTGAGACTTGTAGTTTGTGTGTTAATGTAATATTTTTTGAGTTCACTCCTTCTGTGCTGGACTCTTTCTGCAAATAGGTGCTTAGATACTGCCCTACAACAAGTGGTGAACAAGCCGCAGGCCTCTGGCCTTACGGTCTGAGGTATGGGAATGCAAGACTCTATACAAACTCTGGTAGAACAGGGATGGCCAAGCGCAGATCTCAAGGCTGAAAGCAATGCATGTTTTTAGAATCACCTTAGCATTGCACAAGGTGCTGGAATCATCGCAGTTGTTGAAATTAGCACCTGTGCAATGCTAATGAAATCCTGAAAACTTGCACTGTTTTCAGACCTTGAGGACTGTAGATGGCTAGTCTTGTCCTTGAAGTCTCTGTTGAGGTAGCAAGGAGGAAGAGGAATCCTCAAGCCCTTTCCCCACAACTGCTGCTCTCACTGAATCCTCTTAGGCCCTGTTCCCATGGTACATTGTTTGATGTTTTTTTGACACAGATTTTGAGAATCTGCATCAAAATGTACATGTCTATCCTGAGTCCAGCAAAGTATATGACAGCTTCTGTGCCCATGTTGCTTTTTTTTCCTAGCACATGAGATTCAAATTTATTTTTTCTGCCCCAAAATCTGCACCAAACCTGCAGGGAAAAAAAACACATTGGCACCGCACTTTGCTTACTTCAGGATAGACATGCAACTTTTGATACAGATTCTCAAAATCTGCTTCAAAAGGATCATCAAACAATGTACCACTGGCAGAGGGTCTTACAACAATATGGCAGGATCATGTTCACAGAAAGCATCCCCCGTATGAGGTGAAAGCAGGCACACATGAGAGTGTGGCAAGTGGTGCCATCACAAACATTACTACACTTCAGACTGAGTCAAGGGGTCACACAGAGGCTATCCCGCACGTTTGAACTGTGCTGCCCTCCCTGACCTCACTGCTCTTCACATGCTCTGTCTCATGATACCAATAAGATGTATCCATTATGTCTCGCATGATATCACAGGTCTCACATGACAGGTAGTGTTACAAGCGCTGATGCCACTGAGGTTATCTCAGGTCACACGGCAGTGTTCCCTGCTGCTTGATAACCACCGTGTAACCTGAGCCATCCTCAGGGAAGTCATGAGGATGTCTAAGGTTCATGAGCAGAACCGGCAGCATAGTGAGTGTGACAGCGGCGCTGAAGCTTGCTAAGTAATAGTGTAGAAAGCTAACGTCTATGTAAAAGTAGCAGGGCTCCACTGTAAATTATTTGAGCTGTTTTTGGCAACTTTTGGGCCCCTTTTAAGGTATTTTCTAGGTCCTTGATTTGGCCTCCCAATGATTTGCATGAGGTACGGATGTTTGGTGAATTGTTTGGCAAACTGTTCGGTGAGCACTGCCCGTTCGGAGAATTGAACCGTTTCCGAACTCCCAAATGTTTGCTCATTTCTAGTCATGATCACATTTATAATTTAAATTTTTAAAATATATTTCTCCTCTAAAACCTAGGTGCATCTTATCGTTCAATATGTCTTAAGGTACCGTCACACACGGCAATATTGCTAGGCAATTTCACTGGCAATTTGCTGGTTGCAGTGAAATCATGGACACATTGTTCTATTTTGGTGCCGTGTACAAATGGAACAATGTGTCCATGATTTCACTTCAACCAGCAAATTGCCAGTGAAATTGTCTACCTTTAAAGTACGAAAAATAGAGTAATATATGACTGAACTCAATATCTGTAAAAGAAAGTCTGTGGTAGATAAAGAGGTGTCTACTCAAAGAGGTTATCTTTTAGTACAGTTGACTGCATATGTAAAATATGGCTAACATATTTGTGCTAGGACCTAATTATATTTTTCTCTTATCTGCTCTTCCCAGCTATACCTGACATCTAACATAGCAACCATTCCCCAGATGATTCCAGAACTGTTTAACCTGGTCTATATGATGTTGAAATTTTCCACCTTCATCATGAATGGACACTTGACCTGGTGAGTCTGAGCCAGAAACAAAGACAAGGAATATAAACTATCTTGATGTCTTGGGGCCAAGCAGCGACCCAAAGACCCTAACAGACAGATAATGGAGAATTTTCAATATAACATGAGATGAGATATTAAATGTTTTTCTATGTACTTAATTTAAGTTCTTACAGTGCTATATTTTATTCAGTATATGGTATAATGTAGAAAAACAAGATAATTAAGTAAATTGCAGTATTACTGGCGAGTTTTATAACAAATGTTATCTTATTTAGTGAATTAAATAAATACCTACCATACCCAATTTATTTTATGTATATTTTTCATATCAACATATATTGAACTATTCTATTTAAAGTCTTAAACATTTTGTTATGTTTATTCTACCTAATGTTTGATAGATTTTTTCTATGCTTTTTATCGCTGGAGAATGACAATAAATGAGCTTCACTAATGGATATATAATTCAAGCCATTACTCAGTAAGCGGTATATAACTCAAAATACATGATATAATTTTATCTGACTATAATTATTTATCTAACTATGACAGATGAGCATGCGACAGTGATGTATGAATTCATTAGTTTAATTTACATATATAAGTGACATCTCAATTACACCTATTGCCATGGTGCATTGTTAAACATCTAGCAAAAGAATATCACAATAAAATCACTTTTTGAAGACCAAACATTAATATTTAGTTCCCTTTACATGTTTATTGTTGGCTAATAAACTGAGCAAAACATCCCTGTGTTATACCAACATAATGTATACCTTGGCATTACAATTATGCCTATAAACATTAGATTGACACTAGTCATAGCAGAAAACAGGATCTAGCAGTAGGGATGTGCTAAATCCGGAACATGGACTTCCAACTGTATATGAATGTTCCTGTTTGGGTTTACCATCCGAATAAAGCTTTTTGAAAGACTACAGTGCAGCCAATCAACAAGCTTTTCAGCTCTGGACACTTTTGGAACCATCGCAAGCATGCATGCCAAGTATTAGTTTGGCTGTGATTAACTTTTGTCTGAAGGACTTCCATACTGGCGAACAATGCGCACTTGCTCTGGGAGCTAGCTGAGTGGGGGTGATCTGGTGAACAGTTGGCCTAGTACTCTCTCTGGTAAAACCACTGCCTCTTCCTGACTGTTGTAGTGCTATGGATACTTCCCCATATAGATCCATGACTTGTTCATCTTGATGAAAGTTAGGTGATCTACACTTTCAAGGGACAGCCGGATGCGCTTATCTATCAAGACACCACCAGCAGCATTGAAGACAAGTTCTGAGAGAACAGTGGCTACCGAGCATGACAAAACCTCCAAGGCGTGACTGGCAAGCTCACGCCACTCCTCCATTTTTTAATCACAAAATGCAAAAGGGTCAACATCCCTGCTGGCATGGATATTGAGCTCTAGATAATCCTGCACCATCCACTCCTCCTCCTCTGCACCACATTCACTATGTGTCAGACTTATATTCAGTTCTACCGGTTAATAAGCTGGTTTTAAAGGACTTAGGGCTATAATGTGAAGCCAGTGCCTTACAGGAGCTGGGGTACTGAGAGCAATCATAATTTTACTTCAACAATTATATGTATGATTGTAGACAAAACTGTAATCAATAACCAGGAAACAG
Organism: Allobates femoralis; assembly: GCA_033576535.1. NCBI lineage: Eukaryota > Metazoa > Chordata > Amphibia > Anura > Aromobatidae > Allobates > Allobates femoralis. The sequence goes on from JARQOC010000005.1 coordinate 174,265,464, forward strand.
CTGCACTCCATTTGCATCACACTGAGGGGCTAGATTTCTTTGTATTACTCCCCTGTTTACTCTAAGCCAGACCCTCCCCATCCCTCTCTCCCTTCCTCCCTCTCAGTATATACCAGACACATTAGGTGTGACATCGTGCATGGTGATCGCTCCTATGTGCTCATTACACTCTCCCTCCTGTGTCTCAGGCTTCTCACTGCTTCTTCCCTGGTTGTCTGTGATCCGGTCAACAGAGAGCAGGAGAAAGACCCTGCCCCCTCCAGTCTCTGTGCATCCCGAGCTCAGCTTTCTCCTCACAGTGACAGATCTGGAGACAGCTGGGGACACACAGAGACTGGAGTGGGCAGGGTCTTCTCCTGCTCTCCATTAACCAGATCACAGACAGCCTGAGAAGAAGCAGTGAGAAGCCTGATATACAGCAGGGAGGAAGTAATGTGCACGTAGGAGCCTGACATTGTGCTATCACCATGCATGATGTCACACCTAATGTGCCTGGTATATACTGACAGGGAGGGAGGGAGAGAGGGAGATTTTGGCTTAGAGCAAACAGGGGAGTAATACAAAGAAATTCAGCCCCTTATAGTGATATTGTGCTGCATTTATGCAAATGTGCTGCACTTGTTTCCTGGTGATTGATAACAGTTTTCTGTTACATGTAATCATTGAAGTAAAGTTATGATTGCACTCACTATCCCAGTGCCTTTAAGGCACTGGCTTCACTTTTTAGTCCTAAGTCTTGCTGGTTGGTTTTCTTTAAACTTGACATCCCACCGGTTGGAAGTGTAGATCTGTGATCCATACTGTGTCTCTCACTGATGTGTTGGGGAAAACCAGTTCAAAGATTGCCTAGCTTTCTTTATACACCAGCATGTGCGTGTCCCTGTCCAAGGTGGGAAGCATCAGGATAAACTTACTCTTGTACCATGGATCCAAGAGTGTGGTCACCCAGCAGTTGTCGCTAATTCAAATCCTAATGACACAGGAATCATGTTGCAGATAGTGCAGCAAGAAGGAGCTTATGAGTCTGATGCATCCATGAATCCAAAGTCCTTTTTATGTTGGTGGCAGTATAAAAATTGAGCTTCCTTCCTCTGTCCTCTTCTTCCAACCTTGGACAACAGAAAGGGGAATCATTTCTGAGGATGCAGTTCTTGTTGTGCTTGCAGCCCTGAGTCAATGTGCAGGAAGACACAACCTACCCCCTTCCTCCTCCTCCTCCTCATCCACCTCCTCTGCTTAGCTACTCAGATGCATGACTCTGCGTTGATTCCAAGGGGTATCTCAAACCTCCTCATCATCTTCTCTGTTGTCCCACTCCTCACCATGAGAGTCACCCTCCTCCTCTTCCTGCTCTGAATGTACAGTATAGTGCAGGTGCTTTTCAGGTATGAGTCTCACCATCATCACCTCTACCCCCGGGGGCTAATGTCTGGTGACAAGGGTCTGGATTCTGCTAGGACCCTGCTTTGTACATCTTTGGATCTAAGTCCAAAAGATTTTGTGCAACGGTGTAGGTGCTTTCCTCCTCAGGAATATATGAATCTTTGGAGCAGACCTCTGATGCTTATGGAATAGAATGCCCATCTGTTTCCCCACAATCAGTTGTGCGGTTGGAGAGTTGTAACATGTGGTGAATATAGGTAATTGGGGCGCCACCTGTGAGGACTGTTTTGTTTGTGATGTTGAGGTAGAGGAACAGGAGGACAGGCCACTTGATGCAGTGCATGCCATTAACTGTAGAAAAAGCTTTCTGGTCCTCAGCCACAACTCGTACCAGTCTGCTGCTGGTAAACAGAAACTGGAGTAGGCTGTTTATTAACAGAAGTTATCACTCTCATTGGAATATGACAAGCAAATATTTGGTCAGTACAGCTTTCAGTAACATTAGTAGTAGCACCTATGCCATGTATAACACAAACACCAAGCCTACTGCCCGTTCTAACAACCTTTTTCTCCTTCCACCACAACCTTGGGATTTTAGGGGAAACTGAAGGATTTTGCAAAGACTCGTTTGAGGCCAAACACAGCCTTTTTAGAGGAAAATGAAGTATTTGACAATCACTGGTTATGGGCCAAGCACAACCTTTTTAGGGGAAACGGAAGGATTTTGTAATCACTGTTTTTAGGCCAAACACAGCCTTTTTAGGGGAAGATAAAGGATTTTGCAATCACTGCTTTGAGGCAAAAATGCCTTTTTAGTAAAAACTGAAGGATTTGATAATCACTGGATTGAGGCCAAGCACAGCCTTTTTAGAGAGAAATTAAGTATTCGGAAATCACTTGTTAGAGGCCAAACACCACCTTTATAGGTGAAACTGAAGGATTTTGTAATCACTGCTTTGAGGCAAAAATGCCTTTTTAGTAAAAACTGAAGGATTTGACAATCACTGGTTAGAGGTCAAATAGCCTTTTTAGGGGAAACACTAAGATTTGCCAACAACGTAATGGATGCAAAAAAAGTGGTTTGGGTAAAGCACACAGATATAGTAATCACACTTCTTTTCTGTAAAAAATGCATTTGTCCAGATAGACTTTCTCTCTCTCCTATTCCATCTAAAAAGAGATCTTGTAGCTATCTATCTATTTGTATAACATGGATAGAGCAACACGGAGCAGCACCAGCTCTGTCCTTACGCAGTAACACTCTGAAATGTCGACAACAGCAAATGGCCACTTCTTATATCCCGACGGACATGTGACTTTGGCAGCCAATTAAACAAGCCAGCCAATAACACAAGGCTTTGTGTCTTCAACCTGGTTGGCTGCAGACCAGAAACATTCACACAGAAAATGCTGGGAAAGAAAATGGAGTCTGATGCTACTCTGACCTGTTCCCACCCTCTCACCTCATCAAACATGTACTGCCTGCTAACCCACACTGTCAGTAAGTAGAAGAAAGGCATCACTTAAACATAATAATAATAATCTTTATTTATATTGCAACAACATATTCTGCAGCACTTCACAATACAGAGATTCATATTTAAACAATCATAAGAAACAGTTAAAGGGATCCTGTCACCCCCAAAACACATGTAAACTTATTAAAACCTGTCCCTAGAGCATATTAACACTTTCCCTACACTGTTTTTACCTCCTAAATGCAGTAAATGACATTGCATAAAAACGTTTTATAAGTACCTGATTACTGATGATAATGAGTGACTATGCTATTCATAGTCACTCATCCAGGCTGCCCCTCTGCTTCATAGCACGCCTGAATAGGCGTGATCTTCATAGTAGATTCAAATTGCCGCCTCCCTGCTGTGCCCTGTGTCGTCCGAGGCTGCTGTGTGGCTGGGTGACGCGATCCGCGTCATTCCCCGCGCCGGGTGACGTATTTACACCGGCGCCGCGCTGTCGGCTTCAAAATGCACACTGCGCATGCCCATGCGCATGCGCAGTGCGCATTTTGAAGTTTACAGCGCGGCGCCGGTGTAAATACGTCACCCGGCGCGGGGAATGACTCGGATCGCGTCACCCAGCCACACAGCAGCCTCGGACGACACAGGGCACAGCAGGGAGGCGGCAATTTGAATCTGCTATGAAGATCACGCCTATTCAGGCGTGCTATGAAGCAGAGGGGCAGCCTGGATGAGTGACTATGAATAGCATAGTCACTCATTATCATCAGTAATCAGGTACTTATAAAACGTTTTTATGCAATGTCATTTACTGCATTTAGGAGGTAAAAACAGTGTAGGGAAAGTGTTAATATGCTCTAGGGACAGGTTTTAATAGGTTTACATGTGTTTTGGGGGTGACAGGATCCCTTTAACAGAAAATACAATACAATACAAAACATAATACAATACAATAATTAAAGTAAAATAATGACAGCCCTGCTCATAAGAGCTTAGAATCTAACCATAGTAATGCTTTTTTAAATCAATCAGTTACTGAACAAAACCGTGTTCACCCACAGGCTAGGGTCACACATGGGCTTTGTCCACACACCTGCGCTCTCAGTATTTAGTGCTTCTGTGCTAAATACTTAGATTTTGTGCGAGAAGCGCAGGTGCGTTTCCCTGTGCGCTCGCAATAAGTGGACACTATGCAGCCTGCTGTATGAACTGGTTACCACGATACACATCGGGTAACCAGGGACAGCGTCTGCTGAAAGCGGGCGCAAACACGCACCTGGGCTTCTCGCACAAAATCTAAGTATTTAGCGCAGAAGCGCTAAATACTGAGAGCGCAGATATGTGGACAAGTCCATAGACATGCATGCGTTTTTGTTCCCATTGATTTTAATGGAAACGCATGCAAAAACGCATGTAAAAACGCAAGTGCGTTTGCAAAAACTCAAAACGCATGTGTTTTTGCAAACGCAGCCCAAAATGTGGCAAAGGCCATGCCCACACACCTGCGCTGTCAGTATTTAGCGGTGCTCTGCTAAATACTTAGGTTTTTGCAGAGAAGCGCAGTTGCGTGTGTGCGGGCGCTTTCTGCGGACGCAGCCCATGGTTACCCGATGTGTATCGTGGTAACCATTTCATACAGCAGCCTGCCTAGTGTTCGCTTAAGCCGAGTTCACAGGGAAACGCTGCTAGCAGTGTCAACCCGTACTATCCATCGGCGTCTGAATGAAAAGGGACTGTATGGTAGGATACCCAGGAAGACCCCCACTTTTTACCCAGAGACATAAAAAGACATAAAAAAAGCCAGTCTGGAGTTTGCCAAAACTTACCTGAGAAAGCCTAAAACGTTTTGGAAGAATGTTCTCTGATCAGATGAGACAAAAATAGAGCTTTTTGGGCAAAGGCATCAACATAGAGTTACAGGAGAAAAAAAGAGGCATTCAAAGAAAAGAACACGGTCCCTACAGTCAAACATGGCGGAGGTTCCCTGATGTTTTGGGGTTGCTTTGCTGCCTCTGGCACTGGTCTGCTTGACCATGTGCATGGCATTATGAAGTCTGAAGACTACCAACAAATTTTGCAGCATAATGTAGGGCCCAGTGTGAAAAAGCTAGGTCTCCCTCAGAAGTCATGGGTCTTCCAGCTGGACAATGACCCAAAACACACTTCAAAAAGCACTAGAAAATGGTTTGAGAGAAAGCACTGGAGACTTCTAAGGTGGCCAGCAATGAGTCCAGACCTGAATCCCATAGAACACCTGTGGAGAGATCTAAAAATGGCAGTTTGGAGAAGGCACCCTTCAAATATCAGGGACCTGGAGCAGTTTGCCAAAGAAGAATGGTCTACAATTCCAGCAGAGCATTGTAAGAAACTCATTGATGGTTACTGGAAGCGGTTGATCGCAGTTATTTTGGCTAAAGGTTGTGCAACCAAGTATTAGGCTGAGGGTGCCAATACTTTTGTCCGGCCCATTTTTGGAGTTTTGTGTGAAATGATCAATGCTTTGCTTTTTGCTTCATTCTCTTTTGTGTTTTTTCATTGAAGACAAATTAATACCAATACCAAAGAATTTGTGATTGCAATCATTTTCAGGAAGAAACTGAGTATTATCTGACAGAATTGTAGGGGTGTCAATACTTTTGGCCACAACTGTATATACTGTATATATATATATGTGTGTATAAAATATATATATATATATATATATATATATATATATATATAAGGCTAGGGTCACACTTGTTAAGGTGATTGCGGCTCTCGCATCCGGATTTGGATGCGGGAACCGCAATTACCATCAAACATAATTTTGACACAAAATGTGTCTGGCACACCGCAATCCAGTAACCGGATTGCTCACGATGTGTAATCCTGAGCAATCCGGTTACTGCCTGCTTTGTTCCTTCACTACTGCTGCAGGGATGAACAAAGGGTTAAATAATATGAATCCATGTGGGCAACATGTCTCTAGGGGGTGTCCACCCCTCCTAGAGACATGCTGTCCACATAAGATGGCATGTGAGGGGTTAACTTAACTGTTAACCCCATCACCGCTATTGTCGGCTTTCTTCTATTTATTCTATTAAAACCCGCCGGCTCCTGCATCAGCACCAGTAGGCTACGCAATTTGTGTAAGCATTTTACAGTACAGCATCCTCAATGAGGAGCTGTCTGTGGTGCTTACGCAATTTGCGTAGGATAGTGGCTGCTCTCCAGGGTCCAGATCTAATGTACAGTAGTTCTATGGGTGTGCGGTGCCCATAGAACTACTGTATTAGTGATCAGGACCCTGGTAAGCAGCCACTATCCTACGCAAATTGCGTAAGCACCACAGACAGCTCCTCATTGAGGATGCTGTACTGTAAAATGCTTATGCTAATTGCGTAGGCTACTGGTGCTGATGCAGGAGCCAGCGGGTTTTCATAGAATGAATAGAAGAAAGCCGAAAATAGCGGCGATGGGGTTAACAGTTAAGTTAACCCCTGACATGCCATCCTGTGTGTACAGCATGTCTCTAGGGGGGGTGGACACCCCCTAGAGACATGTTGCCCACATGGATTCATATTATTTAACCCTTTGTTCATCCCTGCGGCAGCAGGGATGAACAAAGATGCCGGCTGCCGCAGGCAATCACATATTCCTTGTGGCAGCCACATGGGCTCCCATAGGAGCCCATTATAACAAACAGATTGTGGCAGAGTAACCGCTGCGAAAACTGCAGCCTGCATGATTTTTCACGAGCCTGCAAATCCGGAGTCGTTAACCGGATTGCATGTAGTGCAATCCGGTTAACATAATGGGCTCCTATAGGCAGCGGTTCCTGATCCGGTTTTGAGCTTTTTGACAGCTCAAACCCAATCTGGATTTAAAAAAATCTGCCACAAGTGTGATCCTAGCCTAAATGTTTCACTTTTCGTATTGAATTACTGAAATAAATTAACTTTTTGATTATATTCTATTTCATTGAGATAATTACAGTCATACTATGATCATATATCATTTTTCTGTGCCAATTGATATTTTAGTTCTGTAGGAATTTCCTACCAGTATATAAATTAGGCCAGGGCCACACTTGCGTTTGCATTCCTGCTACTGGATCCTGTTTATCATCCTGAAAACCTGATCAGGTACCGGACCCATAGACTCCAATGTTAACATTTGTTGGCCAAAGTGCAATCCATCTACTGGATCCAGTTTTTGAGATGTCAGGTTTTAATAGGGTCTGCAACGTTTTTTGGTGTTTGAGCAAAACTTGATCCTTTTTTTTACATGGGACCCTATGGGAAATGGATCAGGTACCGGATGGTACATATAGGTACCATCAGGTACCTGATCCCGTAAAAATGCCTCAAAGATGGCAAGGGGAAAAACTGGATCCAGTAATGCATCCAGTTACTGGATGCAGGCTCCCAAGTGTGGCCCTAGCCTTATGGCACAGTAGACATTCACACTTTATTTACAAAGTTTTATGACTGTTGTAATCCTAACTCTTGCATATTTTGCACGCTGATTGTATAGTCTGTATAATTACATGAGTGTAATATATCAATATACTACCTATTGCAATTGTCCCCCATAGGATTGGTGTCCTCAGTTTTCTTTTTTTATGTGAATGTTTTTCCTTTCATGTGTTTCAATAAAACATGTATAATATTTTTCAACATCTGGACTTTTGAATCGTTTTTTCTAGTCATTTCCCATTTTCACATATTATTATACCAACCTGTCCTATATAACCACTCTTCTCAACATCTATTATGTTTAATCACCAGATCAGATTTACAGATAGATCACTCTGTACATCGCACATCTATTATTAGTCATATCTTACTGGTGTATTGACTTCAATCAGTTCTTGTCATGCGCTGTTCGGTTCTGCACTCACTTGGTGTCATGGCATCTTCCAACTCTGTTCACACTATGGAATCTAATATGCAACTGTAAAGGCCCCCTTACACATAACAATGTCCTAGTGATCCGACCAACGATTGGGGTCACTGGGACATCGTTATCTGATCACTGGTGAGCTGTCAAACAGGCAGACTCATCAGCGACCAGCAAGAATGCTGGTAACCAGGGTAATCAATGGGTAACTAAGCAGAGCGCGGTGCTTAGTTACCTGATGTTTACCCTCGTTACTAGCTCCCAGCGTGTGCTGTGCGGCGCTGGGAGGTCGTTGATTGTTGGTCTCCCGCTGTCACACACGCCGATGCTGGCCTCCCAGCGGGAGACCAACGATCAAAAAATGGTCCTGGTCATTTACCACTGATTAACGATGAACGACCTCATTGCTAGTAAATGTCACACGCAACAATGTCGTTTACACGTCGCTGCAACATCACAAAAACCGGTGACATTGCAACGATATCGGTAACAATATAGTTGCGAGTAACAGGGCCTTAAGATTCTTTGTTGCTCAGCCAGAGTAAGAGTGTCAGCAGATTGATGTTCACTAGCCACCAGTCTTGCAGGAGTTAACTTTCTGGTCGCTGGTAATTTGCTACTGGAGTTTTGTCCTATCCCAGCCGATCTCCACCCTTTGAATATGGTGGAGCCCAGTCTCCTATGCCGATTATTGCTTCTGATTTGCATCAGCGATACTGGTCCTGGGTTTGGAGATACATTTTCTTGAAAACTGTAACTACTAGTTTGGTGTTTGGTTGAAACTTCCTTGTTGTATTCTTTTCTCATGCTTGTACTTCTTTTCTTCCTTTGCATTCCCCCTTTGTGTGTGTGTTGTCAGCTTGAGTTTTGGTTCTACCCTTTCTGTCATTACCTGCGGCTTCCTTTGCTTCCCAACTTCGGGGAAAAAAGGAGTGGGAATCAGTTCAGGGCAGCACAGGAGCAAGGCTAGTGTGGAGACTCGGGCCTCTCCACCATCAGGATTGCCCCTGAGTTAGGGAGAGTTCAGGGTTCCCTAGCTGGAGGGGCAGATTGCTATAATGACAGTTCTCTTCTATAGAGAGTAATCTCTTTTGATCTATAGTGTTCTCTCCCTCCTATAGTGTGTAAGCTCTTATGATCAGCAGGATTCTCTCACTATCTTTCTCATCTCCCTAACATGTATTTCCGAGAAATTACAAGCTTTCCAGTATTGAGATTTGGGCGATTTTATTACCAGTTATCAAATTTTTTAGAGAAATTCGGAGAAGCTGACAAATTTGAATTTGAAAAGGTCTTTTCATCTGTAGTTCTTAGAATTTGGAATTGTACTCATTATCTTAATTGTGCTATATATATTCCATACTAATCTACTTTTAAATTATCTCGGGTTTACTATATTTTATAGTTTAAGCATGCACAATCCGCAAATAACTGAAATAGTTTTCTATACTCAGCTTTCACTTTTTAATAATGAGTAATACATTACTGGCTTGAGGTCTGGCTCTCAAGAGAGATAATTATTTAGATTTCACTGTATATCCTGAGTTTATTAATTAACTGTATAGATTTTCCCCAGTTTAAGCTTGTATGAGAATAACATGTTGTAGATGCTTGAAGTAAACTTAATGAACTCATTCCCTTGAAGATCTAGTAAAAAGCCTGCTATTATCTTATTCAGTGATCCCACTTGGTTTTTTGTCAGTTTACAGCATGAATCATTTTACTTGTATCTGAAGGTCTTGACATTGTACACAACTATTCATTCTATCACCACTACAGTCAATTTATATTAATAACAGTTTATATTTTATCCTTACACTAACAGAGAGCAGACTTTATAGTTTATGTTCTTAGCTAGGGCTCTTTATTGAAAATATAGATTTTCTAGTCTCCTTGGACATTGGACTGCAGCTAGGCATCAATGCATTATTTTTCAAGCATCTGTTTCAAACTCCTGAATTTAGTTCTTTTAGAAATGTTTGCAAATTAGAAAGTATTTACCACTAAAATAGAAAAAAAATAAAGTCATTTATTTGTTATCTTTCATCAGCTTTCAAAAATAATTCAATTCAGTTAATTCAGTATCGTATTTTTTATGGTGTAAAATCAGCATCAACCAACCAGCAAGACTAGTGCTAAAATCTCTGAAGTGGTTTTCATCTAGCTTTTTGATACTATTGAAACACAGTTCTTTCCTTTTGTTTAACAATATAGACAGTAGCATATATGCAAATCATAGAAAAGACAAAGAAAGTCCAGCAGCACTCACCAAAGGCGATTTTCTTCTTTTATTGGACTTTCTTTGTCTTTTCTATGATTTGTTCGCACTTTACCTATGCGTGCACCACTGCAAGTCTGTTGCCTACAGTCATATTGAATATATCGGCACCAGTTTAATCCACGGATAGTGCCTGGTTTCTTTTTCTGGATGGTTATTGTAGCATATATGCAAATGTTAAGCTAGGGGATATATGGTTTCAGAGTGTGTGGTGCAACACAAGAGTGAGCAACAGGGATGTTATGGAAGGAAGGCCCTGCCACAAGGAGAGGGTCTGCTGGAAATGTTCTTCTTTCTTTGCTATTGCTAATGAGTGGTATCCAGCCACTTGTTACTGGCACTTGTGTTCATCTGAGTTCCGGTGAGGCACCACTAATCCTCTTCCCTGCTCCCAGTCTGATGTTAGGTCACCTCCTCACATTGACCTTTGTCTGCACCCTAAGCCCCCTAACATCCCCATAAGGATCCTTCCTACCATTTGCATAGAATGGTTAAGCTTGCCCTGAACTTATCCTGGTTAGTGTGCAGGCCGGAGTGGATACTAGTCTCACCTCTACAATATTAATACAACACAGGGATGAGAACACAGAGAAAGAATAGACACACAAGAATAAAACACCAAACTCCTTAATTACAGTAAAGTATGGCCGCTGTGATTGTCATGACTCCATTGCTTTTCCAGGGACTGGCTCCTTGAAAGTGGTCAGCATATAGAAGGACATTCTATTATCAGCATCGGCTGATAAGACACATAACTCTTTGTAGTGGAGTGGAGTACTCACCAAAAGCTGCATCTACAAAGAACAACCAGAAAGGAAAGAGTTCTTAACCCTTGTAGCACCAAAGGAAAGTATATAAATTTAAATACAAGCTATACATCTGCAATTCATATGGAATTGTAACCTTCAGGTCCCAGACTCATCAATGATTTACCTAGTGGTGATACACTTGTGACAGCAAGTGAGTGGTTTCCATAGCAACTGTAATCTTCTGATATGGTACCAAGTTTTACTACACCTCCAGAATAAATCTTGTGTGTTCACATAGAAAATATCACTACTTGTGGTCATTATATGACTTGTATTCTGAAATGTCATGATTTTTTACCATTAGAGGTTCTTTTACTACTTTGCAATTGACTCTGTACTGGTGAATGTAGGCAATTTGCTATGATTTCTTCCATACACAGCACAGCAGAGAAAGGATTAAGTGCTCTTCATTACTTTTTTAGCACACAGAGAGAAGCAGCAGCATGGAGGACAAAATACTGCAGCATTGAGCAGTGTAGATGTAAATCTAGCTCTGGAATCAGACTTGTTAGTCTTCAAATAGGTACAGTGCGTTGTGAAAGTATTTGGCTCCCTTGGACTTTTCAACCTTTTACCACATTTCAGGCTTCAAACATAAAGATATAAATTCTATATTTTTTTGTGAAGAATCAACAAGTGGCACACAATCATGAAGTGGAACGAAATTTATTGGATATTTTAAACTTTTTTTAACAAATAAAAAACTGAAAAGTGGGGCGTGCAATATTATTCGGCCCCTTTACTTTCAGTGCAGCAAACTCACTCCAGAAGTTCAGTGAGGATCTCTGAATGACTCAATGTTGTCCTAAATGACTGGTAATGATAAATAGAATCCACCTGTGTGTAATCAAGTCTCCGTATAAATGCACCTGCTCTGTGATAGTCAGGGTTCTGTTTCAAGTGCAGAGAGCATCATGACGACCAAGGAACACACCAGGCAGGTCCGAGATACTGTTATGGTGAAGTTCAAAGCCAGATTTGGATACAAAAAGATTTCCCAAGTTTTAAACATCTCAAGGAACACTATGCAAGCGATCATATTGAAATGGAAGGAGTATCAAACCACTGCAAATCTACCAAGACACGGCCATTCCTCTAAACTTTCATCTCGAACAAGGAGAAGACTGATCAGAGATGTAGCCAAAAGGCCCATGATCACTCTGGATGAACTGCAGAGATCTACAGCTGAGGTAGGAGAGTCTGTCCATGGGACAACAATCAGTCGTACACTGCACAAATCTGGCCTTTATGGAGGAGCGGCAAGAAGAAAGCCATTTCTCAAAGATATCCATAAAAAGTCTCGTTTGACGTTTGCCACAAGTCACCTGGGAGACACATCAAACATGTGGGATAAGGTGCTCTGGTCAGATGAAACCAAAATCAAACTTTTATCCATAATGCAAAACGATATGTTTGGCGTAAAGGCACCACAGCTCATCACTCTCAAAACACCATCCCCACTGTCAAAGATGGTGGTGGCAGCATCATGGTTTGGACCTGCTTTTCTTAAGCAGGGACAGGGAAGATGGTTAAAATTGATGGGAAGATGAACGGAGCCAAGCACAGGACCATTGTAGGAGAAAACCTGTTGGAGTCTGTAAAAGACCTGAGACTGGGACGGAGATTTATCTTCCAACAAGACAATGATCCCATACATAAAGTAGAAATCTACAATGGAATGGTTAAAAAATAAACATATCCAGGTGTTAGAATGGCCAAGTCCAGACCTGAATCCAATCGAGAATCTGTGGAAAGAATTGAAAACTGCTGTTCACAAACGCTCTCCATCCAACCTCACTGAGCTCCAGCTGTTTTGTAAGGAAGAATGGGCAAGAATTTCAGTCTCTAGAGGCATACCCCAAGCGATTTGCAGCTGTAATCACAGCAAAAGGTGGCGCTACAAAGTATTAACTCAAGGGGGCCGAATAATATTGCACGCTCCACTTTTCAGTTTTTTATTTGTTAAAAAAGTTTAAAATATCCAATAAATTTCGTTCCACTTCACAAATGTGTCCCACTTGTTGTTGATTCTTCGCAAAAAAAATTAGAATTTATATCTTTATGTTTGAAGCCTGAAATGTGGCAACAGGTTGAAAAGTTCAAGGGGGCTGAATACTTTCACAAGGCACTGTATGAATGTGGATAGGGAACCTATTTATAAATGTGTTAAAATATCCCTTATAATACAATATTAATTAATAATCATTAAAATTACACCAAACCAATTGTGCTAAAATGCCAATGCTGAAAGATTAGGAGATATATGTACTAAAGAAAACAACAGGTAATATCACAAATCAAGATTACTCTACTTCTGACAACTTTAATCTGATCATACCCACCAGCAGAGTTAAAAGACCATAACTGTTTTGATGCCCCCACGCCTCATTGGATCACCCTGTCTCTCGATTACTATATAATATGATAACTAACAAAATTATTGTAATTAACATATAATATAATAATTATTTGTATCAGGGGAGTCCTAATATAGGCAGGGCAGTAGGGCTATTTCTATAGATAAGGAAATATTGGAGGCTTCAACCTGATGTCCTAAGATCTTGATGCATAAGTTGACGCTATGTACACAAATATATTTAGAGTATCAAAATAAGGTGTCAAACTTAAAACAGCAGATTGTCTGTCTCGAGGTATTGCAGTTCTCACATCAATATTTTGGAAAATTCTGCATAAGGATATATAGCTAAATATACCATAGATATATTCAGATAATTAGATGTGTATAATAAATCATAGTTAGATGTGTCAGTGCATTAATGTGTCGCAGTCATGCCTCAATGTGTTTCTCCAGTCGTAGTTCATCAGGTGGCCATTGATTGCATGCTATGTTAGATCCAGATAGGGCATGTAGTCTGGTCACCATTATAACTCTCCCTTATATACAAGGACAAGACTTGTTAGAAAATTGTTAGAAAGCTCAGTATGATCTTTCCTTGTCTCCCTCTACTTTTTTTGCTCCTGCTGCTCACTCATGCTCTCTTCTCCTCTGTCCTTTCATAGCATGTTGTAGGCTGTGTAATCTGATATCTCAACGTGTTTGCATCTTGTCTTGAATGAGATGGAGCTCAGCTGTCTTAACAGAGTGAATGACAAATTCAGACGGCAGGAAGTGAAGGTAAGAAGTGACCATATGTGGAGAATTAAGCTGAATTCTCAGATACATTTTACATTTTATACCTCCAATCACTTTCCTAATTAACTTATGCAAAGAGCCAATTCCCCATCCAGTAAAATCCATTTGAATGAGGTAACCATGAGTCAAAGGTATATCAGAATAGTATACTTACTAGTGTACACAGCATATGAAAGCCTGCATAGAGTTTGCAAGAAAACACATGAACGTCTTATCAGACTAGGGAATCTCATTTCTCATAGTCTGGGAGTCTACGTTAGAACTTTTTGGTGATAATTCTAAGGCGGCCGTCACACTCATCAATATCGTGAGCGATATTGTTAGCGATCACGTGCACGCGCGATCGCTAATGATATCGCTCACATCGCTGGTGAGCTGTCACACAGACAGACTCACCAGCGATGTGGACCAGCGAGATCGCTGGTAACTATGGTACACATCGGGTTACTAGGCGCCGCGCGGCGCTTAGTAACCCGACGTTTACCATAGATACCATCTCCCAGCATAGGCTCTGCCGCTGGGAGATCGTTCATCGTGGTGTCATACACCACGATGATTCAGATTGAACAAGCGATGATCGCTTGATATGAGCTCCGGCTCTCATATCTGCGATGTCACGATCAAGCGATTTTACATTGTAAAATCGCTTGATTGCACGCAGCGATGCACAAACGATATCGCTTAAGCGATCAAAAAGCAGATCGCTTAAACGATATCGTGCAGGAAATTGAAGCGTGTGACGGCCGCCTAAGTGATATGTGTGGATAAAACCAGGCACTGGTCATCACCTGTTCAATACAATCCCAATAATGAAACATGGTGGTGGCAGAATCATGCTATGGGGGTGTTTTTCAGCTGCAGAACAGGACGACTGGTCGCACTTGAAGGAAACATGAATGCGGCCAAGTACAGAGATATCCTGGATGGAAACCTCTTTCAGAGTGCTCTGTACCTCAGATTTGGCCGAAGGTTCACCTTCCAACAAGAAAATGACCCTAAGCACACAGCTAAAATAACAAAGGAATGGCTTCAGAACAACTCTGTGATGATTCTTGACTGGCTCAGCTAGAGCACTGACCTAAACCCTATTGACCATCTCTGGAGAGACCTGAAAATGGCTGTCCACCAACATTCACCATTCAACCTGATGGAACTGGAGAGGATCTGCAAGGAAGAATGGCAGAGGATCACCAAATCCAGGTGTGAAAATCTTGTTGCATCATTCCCAAGAAGACTCATGGCTGTACTAGCTTAAAAAAGTGCTTCTACTCACTACTGAGCAAAGGGGCTGAATACTTATGACCATGTGATACTTTAGTTTTTCATTTTTTAATAAATTTGCAAAGATTTCTACATTTCTGTTTTTTTCAGTCAAGATGGGGTGCAGAGTGTACATTAATGAGAAAAAAAATTAACTTTTTTTAAAGGGAACCAACCACCTCAGATGACGTGTATAAGCTGTTAATACATGTCCCTGGACCCTATGTACACCATTGCAGCTATGTTTTTGCTAAGAATATTGATAACAGCAAACCGAAATAAACAGTTTATAAACTTACATGATTTAGTACTTGAGGGCGTCTCCCTCGGGCTTTAGTACGAGAGGGCTGTGTCTCCAGCAGCTTGAGTGGCTTTCCTCCCCCTCCCTCTCTGTTTGCAGGACGTCACTGAGAAGACGTGCACGGACGGGAGCTGCCTTGGGTGCCCGCCCACACCAAGATAATATCACGCCCTAATGTGACGTCCTGCAAACAGAGAGGGAGGGGGAGGAAAGCCACTCAAGCTGCTGGAGACACAGCCCTCTCGTACTAAAGCCCGAGGGAGACGCCCTCAAGTACTAAATCATGTAAGTTTATAAACTGTTTATTTCGGTTTGCTGTTATCAATATTCTTAGCAAAAACATAGCTGCAATGGTGTACATAGGGTCCAGGGACATGTATTAACAGCTTATACACGTCATCTGAGGTGGTTGGTTCCCTTTAAATTTACCAAATGGCTGGAATGAAACAAACAGTGAAAAAATTAAAGGAGCCTGAATTCTTTCTGTACCCACTGAACCTTCTCACTCCCTGTGGGGTAATCTTTTTGTCTTTTCTCATACTCTACCAGAGGCCTGGGAGTTTGAGGATCTTATTTGTTCCGAGCACTGCACTTTTTTGGACAGAGAGTTCAGATGTTTCTCCTGGATAAAGGTGATCGAACATTTTGATGTTCGTCAAACTTCTGTATTCCATTGAAATTAATGGTAGGCAAAATTAAGGGCAGAGAAAACACCTTCAAAGAGGTTCAAAAGCAGCTCAAATTAGGGACAGACACCAGAAAAAGTGCCATCTATTCCCCAGAGTTAAAATATTTATCATTGTGCATTATGGATGTATGGCATAAGGCCTGGCCGAGTATTTTAACATTGATCATGAACAGGGAGATAAGTGACAGGTATAGGCATGGCACTCAGAGAGTCCTGCTAAATGCATAAAACATGCAGCAAAACACCACAAGCAGAGTCTCCACATTTAAAAAAAAATAGGGCCAGATACCACCAAAGTGGCATCAACTGACCCGGAATAAAAATTGTATAAGGCACAGCTTGCATGCGTGGCACACGGTCTGGAAGAGGACCTAGAATTTCAAGGTTAAACATTAATTAGTAACAGGGTGATGAGTGACAATTGTAGGCATCATGCTTTGAGATCCCGGTTAAATTCAGGAAACAGACAAGAAGGAGACCCCCAAGAAGAGTCTCCACATTTCAAAAATTAGAGCCACATACCACCAAAGTGGCATAAACTGACCCAGAATAAAAATTGTATAATGGTGAGATGAATGCAGCTCACTGAAAAGTGCAACATCACCTACTCTGCCCAGTCTGCCACTGGGGTGGAAAAGTCCCTGGATATCCATGACTTGTTCATCTTGATGAAAGTTAGATTATTTACACTTTTAGGGGACAGCAGGATGCTTTTATCTGTCAGAACACCACCAGGAGTGCTGAATAAATGTTCTGAGAGAACGCTGGCTGCTTTGCATGAAAAAACCTCCAAGGCATGACTGGGGAGCTCAGGCCTTTCCTGAATTTTTGAAGTTCAAAATGCAAAAGGGTCCAACCCCCCCTGATGGCATGGATATTGAGCTCAAGATACTCCTGCACCATCCTCTCTACTCAAGTCATTTTCTATGTGTGAGACTCAGTTCTGCCGGTTTAAAACGGTCAAACGACACCTAGAAATAGCATCTCACTGTTAAACTGCTGCTAATGTTTCTACGCTGATGACTCAACATCCCCCGGCTTGGAAGTGTAAATCTGCGATGCGTACTGTGTCCCTCACTGTTGTCTTGGGGAAGATCAGTCCTAAGATTGTCCACCAGCTTTTTTTTAATACTCCAGCATGTGTGTGACCCTCTAAATTGGGAAGCATCTGGCTAAATTTACTCTTGTAATGCGGATCCAACAGTGTGGCAACCCAGTAGTCATCGCTAATTAAAATCCTAATGATACAGGCATCATGTTGCAGAAAGTGCAGCAAGACGGTGCTCATAAGTTTGATGCCTGCATGAGGCCCAAGTCCTTGTGTTGATGGCGGTGTAAAAATCGAGATTCCTTCCTCTGTCCTCTCCCGCTTACCTTGGACAACAGAAAGGAGAATAATTTCTTCCTCATCTCTTGACTGTTTGGTGTCCATTGCCTCTTCATCCTCATCCTCCTCCACTTGTTCCTCAGCTCCAGCACCTTCACTACCCCCCTCTGTCGCACTACTCCACCCTGCCATGCCACCTGGCTGTGTGATGACAGTCCAGGCCTTTGAGCTATTGGTATCCTTTCTGCATCCTCCTCTTCTTCCTCTGTGGCGCCCCGCAACGAGTGCGTCACAAGGGAGTATTGCAGCCGCAATATTCTCTGACAAAGCAGTGCAATAGTTAACTCTGAGATCCAACCCAACATACAACACCTAGAACAGGGGACCAATCCTAGGTCCTGGTGGGTGGAGTGTTAGGGTAGTGTAGTAGAACACACAATAATCTAGACAGTCAGAACACAGTTCGTAGGAGAATCTAGAACCTGACAGAGCAGACTAGAACTTGGAGAGGAGCGGGGGCTCCGCACTCCGTGCGGGCCCCTGGGCCGTCACCGGTCGGGTGTCAGCACCTGAGGCATTAACCACCGGGATTGGGCATATCTACACGGGTTCCCAAAAGACTCCCGTGCCCACAACTTACAGCCGGTTCACTGGTACCGAAGCTGGCAGCAGTTCACCTCTGTCACGCGAACCAGCCCCCGTGGAGGAGCAGCTTTATAGGAGCACCCCACCACCAGCCAGTTTCCAGTCGTCTAACCAGCGGTGTACCACTGAGGGACCCAAGGCTCCCCAAAGCATCCAGAACGTACATCATGGATAGGGCATTGAAGCAGCCTCCCCGTACCCGATCTGGTATTCCTGGGCGACGCTGGCAAAAGAAGGAACTAAGTAGGTAGAATGGAGGAACACTGCGGATCTCTGAGGAACACTATCACTGCTGAGTCCACCCGGTCTACTACTCAACCACTGTAAGCCATGTACTGCCTGCTGGTTACAGTAAAGACCCGTTGCAGAGACTATCTGCGTCCGTGTCTCCTTATGAACTATCCGTCCGCACACTAAGGTAACCGCAGCTGCCGCACAACATCTTGAGCAGCTCCAGCCCCCGGGGATCACTGCTCAGCCTGTGGGGAGCGTAACATCTTGCTGCTGTCCATCCCCCGGGGGTTCCGCAGCGTCGGTAGCCCTTACCGAATCTACTCATAGGTGGCGTCACGAAGAAAACAAATTAAAACCCCTTTAATCTGTTCCCGTAAGACGTCTTCAATTTTGATCTGCACTACACCGGGCCCACTACCGGCAGGCGCGGTCCACCCGTGACAAGGAAGGAGAAGAATCACCTGTATCAACCGGAGTCAGCCGGCCACGGTGAGTCAGAAAATGGCGTCACGAACAGGATACGAGCAGGCCCGTTACCCAACGGGTATATTGTGCTTAAACTGGACTTTATTGTCTACAATTGGACTTTGTTCGTCCCTAAAAGAACTTTCCCGCCTTTACACCATTGGGTCAAGATGGCGCCCAAGATGGCGCTCCCGCCACAAGAAGCCGCCACGTGAAGCCCAGGAGTGAGTCAACCCCCCCCTCATTGTGGGAGGGCCAAAGACAAAAGGCGCCAAACTCTTTGTCCGCCCTGATTGCTCGAATCAACCATGGGGGCGGACCCCAAAGACTTTTCCCACGATTGGACTACAAAAGCCCAGAGGAAATGGGAGTGTCATAGACACACCGACGGAGAGAGAAGACATCTTCACCAGCTCAACCAGAACGTCTTACCGGTTGAACGGGTGTGGTTTCCCTCCAAGAGGAGTGGCCAGCATGAGACTCCAAGACCTGATGCGGGAGGTCGAGGCGGAGGCCAGAGCAGCCATCAGCCAACCGGGTCCGGATCCTGCCCTTACCATAGACGGCAGTCCCGACTTCTGGCTAGAGGCTCTACAAGACCTCCGGGTGCGGTTACTAGAGACAGTGGAATGGACGATCCGTAGCTGGAGCGCGACCCTAGGCAGACGACTACACCATGCGATGCAGCAGAGCCGACCGGGTACAGCTTCTCCAAGCCCAGACGACGTCACCAGCTTCTCGACCGCCTCACCCTCGCCTACCACCTGTCCTGCTCCGTCACCAGAGCCAATAGACTGCGTCATTCCGGTGGAGGCCGCAACTCGACCCGTTCCAGCGACCAATATCGCAACCGATCCCGTTCTTGAGCCGGAGCTCATAACACGCTCCATGGAAGAACTCGATCTCTACCAGGTTCCCACTGAGGAACCCGCGACATGTTTCACCACTACAGAGACAGTCGCCTGTTTTATCCCCGTACCGGAGGCTTCCCTTGCCATTGCCGAGGCCTACCGGGTAACCGGGATTGAAACACCTTTACCTGCGGAAACAGATGAAGAGGCAGGCAGCCTGGAAGCCCTGCAGGACGTCCCTACGGAAGGATCCGCAGCACCACCGCCCCGTCGTACAACAGAACTACCTTCAACGTCTTTCGCCATCGAGCAGCCTGATGTGGTCATCGAGGAAGAGGTCGGAGAGGATGACGACGAGACCCACAGCACCGCTGAGGATTTCGACACCGGGTTCGCTTGGGGAGACAACAAGGAACTTCCTACTGGGCATACAGCTCGGGTACACTGGTCGGGTGCACTGCCGACACCTTCCCCTGTGCCGTTCCACCGGGTTCCGATACAGACAGCCCGCCAAGTTCAAGCTTCCCGCCAAACCACCAGCTCCGTTACTCATCTCTACACCCCGAGCCGTAACGACGGAGATGTACGCCAGAGACGACGAGAGGAGTGGCAAGCCAGAGAACGCGCCAACATGGAGGCCCGTGCCGAGGCTTGCCGCCAGCCGCCGCTGCCTGATGAACTCCGCCGTGAAGGTAGAATTTCCACCTTTAACTTAAATACCGGGTGGGGGTTCGCTTGGGAGGTGGGTTTGAATGAGGAGGTGTTTGTGGGGCGCCGGGACGTTGAGTCCAACTTGCCAAGAGGACATCCCGATCGCGACCTATACCGGGGCGATATTATCACCTACGAGCGCTACGCTTGTGCAGATGGGTGGTTCGCTATCCGGGTGCGCCATCACCCTCAGAGCCAGTGACTTTAAAACTTGAACTTCCTCAATGACTCTGTTCCCGTTAATCACTGACTGTGTGATCTTGCGGCTACAGCCTGGACTCTAGTTAAGGGACAGCCGACCGCACAAAGTGATAACCTGTTTCTTTGCTTATGTCACCAAAGCATGCCTTTACCTGTTTTCTATTTTAATAAAAGTGTGTCATATATGTATAAAAATGCAAAAACCTCTGTAATGTGAGTAGTTGGACGCTTGGGGACAAGCTGATTTAACCAAGGGGGAGTGTGGCGCCCCGCAACGAGTGCGTCACAAGGGAGTATTGCAGCCGCAATATTCTCTGACAAAGCAGTGCAATAGTTAACTCTGAGATCCAACCCAACATACAACACCTAGAACAGGGGACCAATCCTAGGTCCTGGTGGGTGGAGTGTTAGGGTAGTGTAGTAGAACACACAATAATCTAGACAGTCAGAACACAGTTCGTAGGAGAATCTAGAACCTGACAGAGCAGACTAGAACTTGGAGAGGAGCGGGGGCTCCGCACTCCGTGCGGGCCCCTGGGCCGTCACCGGTCGGGTGTCAGCACCTGAGGCATTAACCACCGGGATTGGGCATATCTACACGGGTTCCCAAAAGACTCCCGTGCCCACAACTTACAGCCGGTTCACTGGTACCGAAGCTGGCAGCAGTTCACCTCTGTCACGCGAACCAGCCCCCGTGGAGAAGCAGCTTTATAGGAGCACCCCACCACCAGCCAGTTTCCAGTCGTCTAACCAGCGGTGTACCCACTGAGGGACCCAAGGCTCCCCAAAGCATCCAGAACGTACATCATGGATAGGGCATTGAAGCAGCCTCCCCGTACCCGATCTGGTATTCCTGGGCGACGCTGGCAAAAGAAGGAACTAAGTAGGTAGAATGGAGGAACACTGCGGATCTCTGAGGAACACTATCACTGCTGAGTCCACCCGGTCTACTACTCAACCACTGTAAGCCATGTACTGCCTGCTGGTTACAGTAAAGACCCGTTGCAGAGACTATCTGTGTCCGTGTCTCCTTATGAACTATCCGTCCGCACACTAAGGTAACCGCAGCTGCCGCACAACATCTTGAGCAGCTCCAGCCCCCGGGGATCACCGCTCAGCCTGTGGGGAGCGTAACATCTTGCTGCTGTCCATCCCCCGGGGGTTCCGCAGCGTCGGTAGCCCTTACCGAATCTACTCATAGGTGGCGTCACGAAGAAAACAAATTAAAACCCCTTTAATCTGTTCCCGTAAGACGTCTTCAATTTTGATCTGCACTACACCGGGCCCCACTACCGGCAGGCGCGGTCCACCCGTGACAAGGAAGGAGAAGAATCGCCTGTATCAACCGGAGTCAGCCGGCCACGGTGAGTCACCTCCTCCAGTACCACACTTCATCCTGCAGACATTTTAAAGTTTACTCTGTGGCTCCCCACTGGTCAGGCGTCACAGTTGGGGTACTGCACCCATAAATGAGTGTGTGGTTACCCCTGTCACAGTGGGAATGCAGGGTTTGTAGGAGACTCCCATCCCAGCGCTCCCACACACCCACCTAGGCAAATGGTAAGGGCCCATAACCATGGGGGGAAGTTTGGGGAGGACGGAGATAGAAAAATGGGGGATTCTAGTTTTGCCTCGAGGGAAGAAGGAGCACGGGAGCCCTGAGAGAGAGAAGGAGACTCCAAGAGAGGGGGCCTGGAGAGAGAGAACAGGCAGCCCAGACTGAAGGAGGGGACCCCCCAGATCGGAGCGACCATACTCCGGGAGGGAACCCTGGTCCATTTACCGGAGTGTCGGTTCCGAAGACGCGGCACAGGGAGTTCAGCCTCTGAGCCGTAACACCGGACGTCATGAGTCCGTCTACTGGCCCCGACACCCTGTCACAAGGAAACCAGTCACTCCAGGATAATCCACCGGGGTTGAGTCCCAGTGCAGGTGAGAGAGAGAACGGGAAGCCGAGATACTCAGAAAGCCCCCCAATCGGGCCCGGTACTAAGCGGGCTGTTTGAAAACAGGCAGCATCAGGACACGGGTTAGAGCAAGGAAGGCATACCACGGGAGCCTCCTAGAGACTCTGCAGCCCACTGTGACTACCCTGCCGACTACCTTTACCTAACGACTGTTGTCCACTGTGAACTGTACCACCAGCATTGTTCTAGTAAAATACCTGTGTAGAGTGACAGAGTCTCTGTGTGCTTATTTCACTGCTGCTCTGCAACTTGTTCATCTCCATCATCAGCACTTCCATCACTACAGGTGCATCCTTGCTCCAGAGGGCCAGCTCTACCTGCATGGAACTGTACCATCTCGGTTGCTGTACCATCGCCCTCCGGAGGTCTGAAGCGGCTCTTGTGCTTAATCACCATTATCTGCGGCTGGCATCATGATTAACTTACAAACTTTTATTCCCATTTCAACTATCCCTTTTTAGTTGAGCACCAGGGCAACGGGTCTGGGCAGGCCACCAGTGACATCCCAACCACAGGCCCAGACACACGAGTCCCCATACCCTGGGCTAGTCAACTCCACCATGTAGGTGAGTAAAATAGTGATGCTGATGATGGCATCATCACCACTAACCATCTTAGTAGCCATTTCAATACTGTAGAGAAGGCTGCAGAGGTCCTTGATCTGTGCCCACTCTGCAAGCGTCATTTGCACCACATTCAGCTGACTTTGAGTCACTGTACACTTTATTACATACTGCGTCAGGGCTTTTTGCTGTTGCCACAGTTGCTGCAACATGTTCAGAGTGGAAATCAAACATGTTAGCACATCGTGTATTAAACGGTTAACTAGTTGTCCAAAAGATCTGTGTAATGATGCTAGTGGATGAGCTGCAGGCCGAGAACGGCGCAAGTGAGGACACAGTGATCGTGGATTGCGCAACAGTTAAAACAAACTGGGATAGTGGCATAGGAATTGCATAGGAGTGGCATAAGAATGTAAGCCATGCCAGGCACATGTATAGGTTTGTCTGGGCATAGGGCCACCACCAGGTTTGCACCATTATTGCACACGGGCTTCCCTGTCTAGGTTTAGTGGAAACAGTCTTATGGCTGAAGTAGTCCAGTCCCTGGTGTTGTGTGGGAAGCTGAGTGAGCAGAAAGCAGCAAGTTTGCAAGTAAAAAACATGTGGGTGACAACCTCAGATGCTGAAGATGATTTTGTGTGAGACAGAATGAGAGAAGGGGAAGTGAGTCCAGTGAGGTGGTCAGGCTTGGGGGACCCAGAAGAAGACAGAGTACTACCCAGCTGATGTACAAAGGGAGATAGGAACCATGTTGGCGTCCTCCTGCAAGGGGATCACTGTCCGTGGTTGTGTGTAAAGTGAGCCCAATGTCTAGTAAAGAAATGTCACCAGTAACCATAAAGATTGCACCTCTGTATCACAAAGAAGATGAGAAGAGTACTGCCAGCTGTTTAATTTCCATCCAAGCTGTTCACAGTAAAGGAAAAGTAAGATCATGAGCACCCACACACCAGGGGCTGCGGGCAGAGTTGTTCCCCGTCTGCAATTGTGGGGCAAATGCCTAAATCTAAACAGTTGAAGACAACCTGCTATCCATGCAGAAGAATCTTTACCATGGCAGACAGCACTGTGTCCTTCAAGATGGTGGCAGCAAATGACCAGGGAAAAGATCGTACAGCTCATCCTGGGTAGAGAAGGCACCGAAGTGCACGAAAATGTACCTGGCTTAGAGATGTGCCATGTTTCAAGAGGGAAGCGCAGTGGCTGGAGTCAGTCCTAAAAAGGGAGGAACGTCTCAGAGGGGCTTCCTGTGGAAGAAAAAGTCCAGCCCAGGGAAGGTCGTATCTGAGAAACTAACAGAACTCGAACTTCAAAAGGTTAACACATCTCTGTTTAGAACTTTTACTTTTACAAGTGCATCTCAATAAATTAGAATATCATCAAAAAGATAATTTATTTCAGTAATTCAATTCAAAAAGTGAAATGCATATAATGTAGAGTCATTACAAATAGACTAATCTATTTCAATTGTTTGTTTCTGTAAATTTTGATGATTATGGCTTACAGCTAGGGATTGGTGAACCCGAACTGTAAAGTTCTGGACCCTTATCGAACACATAGTGTTCGGTCACAAGGTCCCGAACACGGGTTTCCATGGGAAACCCATGTTACCATTCGGGAGCAGTTTGGGTATATTTTTTTATAATGAAGATGGAGTCTCTAAATGTTTTTCTAATAAAAAATGTTTTCTCTGTGTTTTGTTTTTTTATCTTCACTAGAAATTTATGGTGGCTATGTCTAATATTGCCGTGACATCATGAATTTCGGGCTTAGAGACAGCTGATATAATACAAAGCTGGCCCTAACCCCATTATTACTCAGTGAGCCACCCAGCACCAGGGCCGCTGGAAGAGTTGGAAACAGCACCAGATGATGGTGTTCTATAAATGCACCATTTTCTGGGGTGGCTGCAGACTGCAATTCGCAGTGGGGGGGCCCAGAAAGCTAAGGCCACCCTGCACTGCGGACTCTAGCCCCCAGCTGCCTAGTTGTACCTGGCTGGACACAAAAATAGGGCAAAGCCCATGTTATTTTTTTTTATTATTTCATGAAATTCCTGAAAAAGGGATTCCCTATATTTTTGTTTCTAGCCAGGTACAAATAGGCAGCTGGGGGTTGGGGGCAGCCTGTACCTGCCCACTTTACCTGGCTGGCATACAAAATTATGGCGAAGCACACGTCAAATTTTTTTTAATAGTTCATTGAAAAATTTAAAAAATAAATAAAAACACAAACACATATAGGGTCTGCATCTTTATTAACCCCTCAACCCTAATCTCTGTGCTTAACACTCCCGACTCTGCTTCATCAGAGACCAAGGGGACGAACAAAGCTTCTATCCCCTTGGTCCCTGAAGGAGAGCCCGGAGCTCAGGTCAGGTAACTCAGGTCACCCGAGGTCAGCTCAGGTCATTCCACCTGAACTGTCCTCGGGTGACCCCAGTGTCTCCCCAGCTACAATGCTGCAGATGGCACTCCTTACTCCACTTCTGCACTGAGCTGTCAGAAGATTGCACCAAAAAGCATTAAAATTGCACCAAAAGCATACAATCGAAGGCAAAAACCGCGGGAAAAAAATTGCAGTTTTTATGATTTTTTAGCCCAGGAGATGCAGATGAACACCTAGGACACAGTGCATGCTGTTTCAGACCTAAATTGCACCAAAAAGAATGAAATCTATGGCAAAAATGCGTTGTCGGACTGGTAAGTATAATTATAATGTCTATTTTTAATTTTATGCTTTATTTTACAGCAATTCACCCTGCCCCATCCCATATCTGTAAAATCCAAGCTCGGGGATCAGACGCAAGTTTGTATCATCTCCGGCCCCAAGCTCAAACTCTTCAAAAAATACTAGGGCGAACCCACCGATTCCGAACATTTGGGGGCTTGCCCATCACTTACAGCCAACGAAAACCCAAAATTAGGGATGAGCGAGTATACTCGCTACTATTCGGAACTCGCCAAATAGTAGCGGTATTCGGGTACTCGCTACTCTCCGAGTATCTTATGTGTACTCGGGAATAGCGAGTAGTCCTAATACATATCTATAGATACACTGCGAAAGTAGGCTAAAAGTGAATAAAAGTTGTTAAAAATAATAGAAATAATAAAATTACATACTCACCTGTCCGACGCCTGCACCGGGACTGTCCCAGAAGACCTGCGATCCCCGGACAAGGACCTGTGACTACCAGCCAATTAGATGAGAGCGGCGACCAATCAGTGGCGCGGGATTCATATTTCCCGCCAAGCCGCACCGCTTCGCAGATTGGTCGCCGCGGCCGCAGCAATCAATCGGAGAAGTAGCGCGGCTTGGAGTGCGGTTTGAATGCCGCGTCTCTCATTAGTCTGTGATATTTGCGCGGAATTTGAACTGCCAGTCATAGTGTGACGCAGTTCACTCCTGTTTACAAGGCCCTACATTATGCTGCAAAATTTGTTGGTAGTCTTCAGACTTCATAATGCCATGCACACGGTCAAGCAGTCCAGTGCCAGAGGCAGCAAAGCAACCCCAAAACATCAGGGAACCTCCGCTATGTTTGACTGTAGGGACCGCGTTATCTTCTTTGAATGCCTCTTTTTTCTCTCCTGTAAACTCTATGTTGATGCCTTTGCCCAAAAAGCTCTACTTTTGTGTCATCTGACCAGAGAACATTCTTCCAAAACGTTTTAGGCTTTCTCAGGCAAGTTTTGGCAAACTCCAGCCTGGCTTTTTTATGTCTCGGGGTAAGAAGTGGGGTCTTCCTGGGTCTCTTACCATACAGTCCCATTTCATTCAGACGCCGACGGATAGTATGGGTTGACACTGTTGTACCCTCGGACTGTAGGGCAGCTTGAACTTGTTTAAATGCTAGTCGAGGTTCTTTATCCACCATCCGCACAATCTTGCGTTGAAATCTCTCGTCAATTTTTCTTTTCTGTCCACATCTAGGGAAGTTAGCCACAGGGCCATAGGCTTTAAACTTTTTTGATGACACTGTGCACGGTAGACACAGGAACATTCAGGTCTTTGGAGATGGACTTGTAGCCTTGAGATTGCTCATGCTTCCTCACAATTGGTTTCTCAAGTCCTCAGACAGTTCTTTGGTCTTCTTTCTTTTCTCCATGCTCAATGGGGTACACACAAGGACATAGGACAGAGGTTGAGTCAACTTTAAAACTTTAATCCATGTCAACTGGCTGCAAGTGTGATTTAGCCATTGCCAACACCTGTTAGGTTCCACAGGGAAGTTACAGGTGCTGTTAATTACACAAATTAGAGAAGCATCACATGATTTCTCTAACAGTGCCAATACTTTTGTCCACCCCCTCTTTTATGTTTGGTGTGGAATTATATCCAATTTGGCTTTAGGACAATTCATTTTGTGTTTTTTCATTGAAGACAAATTAAATGAAGATAATAATACCAGGAAGAAACTGAGTATTATCTGACAGAATTGCAGGGGTGTCAATACTTTTGGCCACAACTGTAGTAAGGTGATCACACGTTAAGTATAAGAGGGGAGATGTGTATCATCCAAATTGTTAAATTTCCAGTATCATAGATGCTGAGAAACTTAATTTATCTTTAACAGGGCTGGGTTTTTGTGAACAGCTAAAGAGATGGGAGGGATGGCTGTTCACCACATCTCCATCTTAAGTTGTGGTCTATACACATAGATAGATAGATAGATAGATAGATAGATAGATAGATAGATAGATAGATAGATAGATAGATAGATAGATAAAACATGCAGAGAGAGATGATAAATAAATATAGCATACACAGACAATAGACACAGAGGTAGATGATAGATAGATAACGTGTATTCATTGCATTATTCTTAAATCTTCATAAATAAAATACATACATATTCTAGAATACCCAATGCGTTAGAACCGGGCCACCATCTAGTATATATACAGTTAGGGCCAGAAATATTTGGACAGTGCCACAATTTTGGCGAGTTGGGCTCTGCATGCCACCACATTGGATTTGAAATGAAACCTCTACAACAGAATTCAAGTGCAGATTGTAACGTTTAATTTGAAGGGTTGAACAAAAATATCTGATAGAAAATGTAGGAATTGTACACATTTGTTTACAAACACTCCACATTTTAGGAGGTCAAAAGTAATTGGACAAATAAACATAACCCAAACAAAATATTTTTATTTTCAATATTTTGTTGCGAATCCTTTGGAGGCAATCACTGGCTTAAGTCTGGAACCCATGGACATAACCAAACGCTGGGTTTCCTCCTTGTTAATGCTTTGCCAGACCTTTACAGCCGCAGCCTTCAGGTCTTGCTTGTTTGTGGGTCTTTCCGTCTTAAGTCTGGATTTGAGCAAGTGAAATGCATGCTCAAGTGGGTTAAGATCTGGTGATTGACTTGGCCATT
This sequence comes from Allobates femoralis, assembly GCA_033576535.1. Taxonomy (NCBI): domain Eukaryota; kingdom Metazoa; phylum Chordata; class Amphibia; order Anura; family Aromobatidae; genus Allobates; species Allobates femoralis. The sequence goes on from JARQOC010000005.1 coordinate 174,294,046, forward strand.
GCAGAATGTTCCACTTTTGTGCACTCATGAACTCCTGGGTAGCTTTGGCTGTATGCTTGGGGTCATTGTCCATCTGTACTATGAAGCGCCGTCCAATCAACTTTGCAGCATTTGGCTGAATCTGGGCTGAAAGTATATCCCGGTACACTTCAGAATTCATCCGGCTACTCTTGTCTGCTGTTATGTCATGAATAAACACAAGTGACCCAGTGCCATTGAAAGCCATGCATGCCCATGCCATCACGTTGCCTCCACCATGTTTTACAGAGGATGTGGTGTGCCTTGGATCATGTGCCGTTCCCTTTCTTCTCCAAACTTTTTTCTTCCCATCATTCTGGTACAGGTTGATCTTTGTCTCATCTTTCCATAGAATACTTTTCCAGAACTGAGCTGGCTTCTTGAGGTGTTTTTCAGCAAATTTAACTCTGGCCTGTCTATTTGTGGAATTGATGAATGGTTTGCATCTAGATGTGAACCCTTTGTATTCACTGTCATGGAGTCTTCTCTTTACTGTTGACTTAGAGACAGATACACCTACTTCACTGAGAGTGTTCTCGACTTCTGTTGATGTTGTGAACGGGTTCTTCTTCACCAAATAAAGTATGCGGCGATCATCCACCACTGTTGTCATCAGTGGACGCCCAGGCCTTTTACAGTTCCCAAGCTCACCAGTCAATTCCTTTTTTCTCAGAATGTACCCAACTGTTGATTTTGCTACTCCAAGCATGTCTGCTATCTCTCTGATGGATTTTTTCTTTTTTTTCAGCCTCAGGATGTTTTGCTTCACCTCAATTGAGAGTTCCTTTGACCGCATGTTGTCTGGTCACAGCAACAGCTTCTAAATGCAAAACCACACACCTGGAATCCACCCCTGACCTTTTAACTACTTCATTGATTACAGGTTAACGAGGGAGACGCCTTCAGAGTTAATTGCAGCCCTTAGAGTCCATTGTCCAATTACTTTTGGTCCCTTGAAAAAGAGGAGGCTATGCATTACAGAGCTATGATTCCTAAACCCTTTCTCCGATTTGGATGTGGAAACTCTCATATTGCAGCTGGGAGTGTGCACTTTCAGCCCATATTATATATATAATTGTATTTCTGAACATGTTTTTGTAAACAGCTAAAATAACAAAACTTGTGTCACTGTCCAAATATTTCTGGCCCTAACTGTATATATATATATATATATATATATATATATATACACCGTATTTTTCGCTTTGTAAGAAGCACTTTTAGTCCCCCAACTTTTGGGGGAAAGTGGGCGATGCGTCTTACAAAGTGAAAGTAAAAGTTGTGCTATGGGGGGCGGCTCAGGAGGGCTGGATGGGGCCAGGAGCGGGCTGCGGCCCCGTGGTCACGTGGGGCCGCTCATTATCTCCTGTAATGTGCATTGCATCCCGCTGTCAATCACCAGCAGGAGCAGCCCATATTCCAGGAGCTGGGTCCGCAGCTGAGCAGCTGCAGCCTGTCTGAATAGTCAGTGATTTTCACGCTTGTATTGCGTGGAAAGCACTGACTATATTATGGATGTCATACTCACCTAGCTTCACTGCTGCCTGCTGACCACGCTATTCCCGCTGTCGGTGCTATGCCGGCATTCGGGTGCTGTGAGTGTCGCTGCGAGTGACGTCATCACCGAGCGTCGCTCTCAGGATCCGAATGCCACAGCACAGATAGTGGGGATAGCGCAGTCAGCAGGCAGCGGTGAAGCTAGGTGAGTATCACATCCTTTATTATTTTTTACTGTGCGCAAAGGTGGGAGCCAAAAGGGGGCTGTACCTGCAGTGGGGGCTACTGTGCCTGCAATGGGGGCTTCTATACCTGCAATGGGGGCTACTGTGCCTGCAAAGGGGCTACTGTGCCTGCAATGGGTGGCTACTGTTCCTGCAAAGAGGGGTTACTGTGCCTGCAATGGGGGCTACTGTGCCTGCATGGGGGGGGCTACTGTTCCTGCAATGGGGGGCTACTGTGTCTGCAATTGGGGGCTACTGTGCCTGCAATGGGGGCTACTGTGCCTGCAACGGGGGGCTACTATGATTTGTAAGACGGACACTGGCATTATGGACCCCATTTAACATTAAAAATGATTATTTTTCTCTGTTCCTTCACCAAATTTGGGGGTGCACCTTATAATCAGGTGCGTCTTATAAAGCGAAAAATACGGTATATGCATCACTCTTCTCATTTTGCTTCTAATACAAGATATAACATGATCAAAGTTTTTTTTTTATTATTTTAGAGTTTGATTATAGAGGAAGTTGGGTACAGACAGAATGGCATACTTGTCAAAGGTCCTGATATTGTTGGTACAGGCTAGTAAACAAGTTGGCAAAAGAGGCATTAGCAAAGCCACACACAGAAGTGAAAGTTTGGGATGTTTTTTGATTATTTTGAGGACATTGCTGAGGGCTCCTGGGGTGGGTAATAAATGTCCCTATTTTATGCTGTAAAAATTGGTACGTGGTCTAAAAGTTAATGGAAATAAAAGATTCTGCCGTCACATTGTAATTACCATAATGTAAGTGTATGTTGTCTTAAACTATCTTACTTACACGTCTTGGTTATGGAAGTAGAAGTAAAAATAAAACGAAAACACTTGTCTTCATGCCTGTTGGTTAATCTGTATATAGGTTGGAAGTAATTGCACAGACAAAAATGTGCAATCAAATTGTAACAGGTACATCAGAGATTTTATGCATTTTGTTTCCCTTGGGAAATCATGCTAGTAGAATACAACTAGGTGTGAATACATTGCCTGCCCAGAAGTTCCTAGCACAAGCTGATAAATTGGCTCAGATCATAGGCAGCATGCATGCAGAACAACAGAAAATGAGAGACTTTGTACCTTACAAATATTCTTAAAAACCTCTATTTTTTAGCTGTAAACACAGAAAACAAGTAGTTAGTCTGTAAATGCTTCCCATACATTTATATACAGTTATATAAAATATATCTATTATATAATCACGAATGGGATTTTTGCCCCTTTTGAGTCCGCTCACGCTGCGAGTCAATGTTGTCATGTGGATACGCCCGAAGCATTGGCCGCGCAGCGGCCATTGCGAGCAGTTCTAAGGCGACTCGCTATGCCCGCGCAGCGGGCATGGCGAGTCGCCTTAGCATGGCGAAGCATTGGCCGCGAAGCGGCCATTGCGAGTCAGAGACTCGCTCTGCTAGAATCCCGATGCATGTGCATCGGGCACCCAGCTAGTATATAATATTGAACTGAGATCATTAATACTGCTTTGCTTTAAAATCACCTTGTATTCATGGGATAAAGATTTCAGTGATCATTTTACTTAAGCTAGGCTCTGACTAGCAACAGCCCTCAGCCTGACGTATGCGCTTAAAATGGTTTGCATTGTTTTCCTGTGCGCTCTCCAAAAGCCCTTATCCGGGACTTGTAGGTGGAGCCGGCAGCTGTGCGATCATTCAGGTTGCCATAGAGGTACTATACGCAGGCGACGCATAGCGTTACATGCTGGTAACGCTATGCGCTCTGCCAGTCAGAAACTACGTTTTTCACGGATCCGGCAGGCTGAGGTCTGCCGCAAGTCAGACCCTAGCCTAAGGCCTCTCTCCGACTAGTGTATAAAACATGGCTGTAAACCTCAGATTGAAAAGAGGGACAAGTGTTATGCATATGTCCCGTTAATTTAAAGGGAACTTGTCACCCCTTTGGGCATTCTAAACTGTGCCCACCAGCTGTAACATGTTGCAATTGGGGTTCCTGTAACCCATCTATGTGCCCAGATGCCCCCCTACAATACACAAGATTGTGCTGTATAGGTGGCGAGCTGCTGCTGAATTAGTCAGATGATGCAGTGGTCCATTCCACTAGCATTTAAGTAATTCCACTTCATGCCAACAGGTGTCGTTGATAGAGTTTCACTCTGTTCTGACTGTATTTCCAGTAGGACGTTCGTGTTGTCTGCTGAAGCTTTCCTGCAGTTGTTATCCTTGAAGATTACCATTTTAGGGAACTTGGTGTTGATATCCCGGTCTGTGGGTGGAGGTGAGGCTGGTTCCAGGGCTGCTTGAGGAGCAGGGAAAGGGTGGTGGCCCAGACCTTGTCACCTGAAGAGGTACCTCTGGGAGCAGGGTCAGCTAGGGATCCCAGTCTACAAGGTCAGACTAGCTACCCAGATACCCTGACAATTCTTGTCATCCTGCTTCTCATTCCCTAATCCGCTATACCACTATCATAACACCATTGATTTGAATGGGGTTTGTTATTTCAGTGACCTTTTTGCCGATATAGTGGGCGAACGTGTACGCATTGGACATACTGAATATGAACTTTAAAAGGTTTGGTCATCTATAATTAATGGTAGTTCATCAGTAAAAAAGGACACTTACCCACTAATGTGCAACCAGTCGTGTTTATTCCGGTGCCAATTTAACGAACAGTAGGGAGGGGGGTGGAGGACGAAGGACAATGGGCCATTTTGTGCCTATCTTGCACTTCTATAGGTCCTGTAGATGTGCACCGGGTACGATAGTGGTGGCTATGAACTGAGTATCGTGGGGCAGCTACAGCCAAGACATCATGGAAAGACTCTATTTCCACTAGTCTAATGGGAAACATCTCCACGGCTAGTGATTTGGCATTGTGAGCATTTAATGTTTTTGTCTGTGGGTGCGTGTTTGGGTATCTACACTTCCTTTCCAAGATCTGGGACAGGGACAACTGCACGCTTCACTGGAACAAAAAAATGGACGTGGTTGATGTTGATTGCTGTATCTGTGCAACTGCAGCTCGTGGCCAGGAGGTAGGAGCGCCTGGTTCCTGGACAACAGATTGTGAAGGACGTAGCACAGGCAAAGTGGCAGTGGTTCAGACCCAAATGTATAACGGAGGGCCCTCACAAATGAATAGAGGAGGACCCACCCAAAAGAATACATGATGGCCCTCCCTAATGTACACATGACCGTCAGTGGGGCAACCATGGATTTACTTATGCTGTTATTGTTAAGGTAGTGGTTTCAGCCACAAATGTATAGAGAAGGGTCCTCCAAAGGAATACAAGAGGGCCCTCCCTAATATATAGATGACCTTCAGTGGCATCAACCATGGCTTTGCTTATGCTATTATTCTTAATGCAGTGGTCTTAGAGCCAAATATATAGAGAAAGACCCTACCAAACATATGTTACTTAGCCACCTCAGGGTCCTCACCAAACTCAGGTTTCCTGACACCTACAAACCCTACTTTAATTTAGGGCTGCAGAATGACATGGAGTAGGAGTAAGAGGAGTAGAAGGAGGAGGGTAAAGCCCAATGCCAAATGTAAGTTAACAGCAGTCCCTCCAAAACAAATGTTACAGGGCCACCTCAGGGTCCTCAACAAACTCAGTTTTCCTGACACCTGCAGACCCCTTGAAAAATTCAATTGAGGGCCACAACTACTACATCAGTTGTGGCGCCGCACCTGGTCAGGCTTCACAATTGGGGTACTGCACCCATAAATGAGTGTAACCCCTGTCACAGTGGGAAGGCAAATGTCTGTGGGAGGATCCCAACCCAGCACTCCCACACATCCACTTAGGCAGATGGTTTGGGCCCATACCCTAGGGGGGAGTTAGGGGAAGAGGGAGGACACACAGTGAGTTTTAGTCAGCACTGAGGAAAGACGGAGAACTGGATACCTCCGAGTGAGAAAAGGAGACTTCCAAGGAGGGGGCCTGGAGAGAGCGAACAAGCAGCCCAGACTGAAGGAGGGGACCCCCCGAGCGCCCATACTCAGGGAGAGAACCCTGGTCCACTTTACTGGAGTGCCGATTCCGAAGACGGTCAGGGAGTCCAGCCCCTGAGCCAAGAACAACAGAGGTCGTGGGTCTGTTTACCAGCCCCGACACCCTGTCTGGTGGGATTAGTCACACCAGGATAACTCACCGGGGTCGAGTCCCAGAGCAGGAGAGAGAGAGTGGAAGCCGGGATCTTCAGAGCACCTCAATGAACCTGGTATTAAGCAGGCTACCCCAGGACCAGCACGAGCAGCAGGACACGGGTTAGATCCAGGAAGGCATACCACGGGATGCTTCCAGAGACTTTGCAGCCCACTGTGACTACCCGGCCGGATAAAGACTGTTTTGCCACTGTGAACTGTACCACCATCTGCATTGTTCCAGTAAAATACCCGGTAGAGTCTCCGTGTATCTGTTTTTCTGCTATACCATACTCTGCTCATTTTCATCATCAGCACCTCCGTTACCACTGGTGCATCTCTGCCCCGGAGGGCCAGCTCCACCTGCAGGAAGCTGTACCATCTGCTCAATCACCAGTAGCTGCGGGTGGCGTCACAATAAACTTTATAAACTCTATTTCTCCCATTTCAACTATCCCTTTTCAAAAGCAGACCATCTGGGTCACGAGTCTGGGCTGGCCACCAGTGACAACGCCAACAGCAGCAGAGGCCCAGACACCCGAGTCCCCAAACCTGTGAGAGTCACAGTCTTACGTCGATAATGTTTGTCATGGGAGATCCTTGTCATAGTGTCTTCCGACATCTATGACACAGTCTCTGGGAGTAATTTTTTAAATCTGATTCACATTCTGCACTGGACCAAGTAGTAGAGTATCAACAATTCTTTAGGATAAGTGAGGTATGTACTCTGAAATGTACAGAAGAGGGCCCTCCAAAATTTATAGAGGATGGCCCTTCCATACGCATGTTACAGTGCCACCTGAGGGCTCTCAACAACCTCAGGTTTCCTGACACTTGCAGGCCTACTGAAAACATGAATTGAGGGCCACAGAATAACATGGAGGCGATGTGGCAGGAGGAGGAGGGTAATACTCAATGCCAAATTGGGTGCATTGTAAACTACTATGGAATATGTAAGGTAAAAAATGTTTGTACCGTGTTAGCCAGTAGACAAGAAAATATTAGAATCTGAGAGTCCTCAGTGGTTGATATCTTTTAATGGCTAACTGAAAAGATGGTAAGAAAAAGTAAAGCAAGCTTTCGAGACTCTATGGCCTCTTCATCAGGCTAATAATGACACAAATTCTGAAGACACACACACACACATATATATGACTGAAAGCACAAAATAGTAGTCACTCTTGGGAGGGGGAGAGCTGCTGGGGAGATAAAATTAGAGTTCCAAGATAAGAGGCACAGATTGTTTTATTTTTCTTTGATTAGTGGTTGGTCGAGACCTGAAAATTCCTCAAATGAATGTAGAAAGACATAAATCCATGTGAGACATTCATTCCTGCTTTAAGTGTGCCAAAGTTCATTATAAGTTTATATTCCCACACTCTTCTGTCTCTCTGTGATCTGAAGTTACCTTTTAGAACTAGTATGTTCATATCCAATATTGTGTGATCAGGCCTACAGAAATGTCTAGGCACCGGCAAATCTGGCCTTCTTTTATTGTATGGCAATGAAAGTTTATCCAAGCTCTGAGTTGTTGCTCCGTCTCCCCTCAGGTCAAAGATCAACATACCAACGAGCACACTCTAGCTGGCCTTGTAAAGTGCTGGGGAAGAGCTCACTAAAAATGATGTCTGACAGAGGGACAAAATGTATAATGCAGGGCCCTCCCAACTGTGAAAGGCAAACTCCCCCCCCCCCCCCCCCGAAACCACTACGTGTGAGCACACACTAGAGGTGATATTTTTTTTGTGTCTCTGGTTTATTTAGCCTTATATGCAAGTGATTATGCAGGAAAAACTGTATCTTAGAGGGAACCTGTCACCCCCTATGGGCATTTTAAACTGTACCCACCGGCTTACACATCATGTAAATGGGGTTCTAGTAACCCCTGTATGTGCCCACACTGACCCCTCATATCTGTGAAAACAACTTTTATTGTATCCATCAGTGGCCTCCTATTGAGTCACGGAGGCTATATTTTCATGGTGACTAAACCCCTCGCCACCCCTCCTGGCTGCAAAACTCGCCTGCGCAGTGGATTGGGTGCCGCTGCCAGTGCTGGTGTCTTGCGAGATTTGTGAAGTCTCGTGAGACATCTGCACTACGTTCTATGGAGTGCGGACACCCGCTCCGCTGCACCGGTGCAAGTGCTCTCGTCACTGAAGCGTCAGCCAGAGGAGGGGGGGAAGTTTACAACATGCTGGGCGGGTTTTGCAGCCAAGAGGGGTGGCGAGGGGTTTAGTCATCATGACCATATAGCAGCCTCCGTGACTCGACATGGAGGCCACCACTGGACACAATAGAAGTTTTCACAGATATGAGGGGCCAGTCTGGGCACATATAGGGGTTACAAGAACACCATTTAGATGATGTGTAAGCTGGTGGGCACAGTTTAAAGTGCCGAAAGGGGTTGACAGGTTCACTTTAACATTTTTGGCCTGTAAAATGCTATTTAGGTTAGATTTGGTAGGTGTCCTTATTCCCACAAACCATATGTGAGTCAGAAATGCATGCAGGCATATCCTCAAAGCTCTTTCTATTCTGTTTCATCACTTTCCCATCCTTTTCAGCCTTTTCCTCAGGCCACCAGACCTCTTTGTCAGGTCCAACAGAAAATTACTCGCATTTCCCCTTGACTTGCATTGTACTCACTATTCAGAACGAATATGCGAATAATATAAAGTACTTTTTATGAGTATAGCAATCATGAATATTTAGATACTCGCTCATCCCTAATGGCCTTACATGCTGCTGACCCTTTACAATAATAAAGGTTTACTTTCCAAAAAAAAAAAATTATAATAATAATAAAAAAAATTTAGACATTTTTAAAAGTTATTAAGCTCTCTTAAATAGTTTTTTAGGGCTATTTTAAATTTCAAAGTTTTTTCTGAACAAAGCTGGGATTTTTTTTTTAGTGAATTGCTCAAATTTCCGATCATGAACCTGTGGCGCCCCGCAACGAGTGCGTCACAGGAGGGTATTGCATCCCTGACTGAAGATGCAATATTCTCTGTCTCAGTAATGACATGGTTAATACTCAGAGCTCAATACTCTACATGCACCACTGCAATAGAGGACCAATTAGGACCTGGTGGGCGGAGTGTAAGAGTAGTGTGTAGGAGAAAAGTAGGAGAGGAGAGTGAGTGGTCGCGAGGGAAGCGAACGTAGGAGAAGTGGGCTCTGCACAGTGCCGTGCAGCCCTGAAGACCACCTACTGGTTGGCGCCATTAATCGGTGCCCTTAACCGGGACCCGGGCGACTAACTAAACGGGTCAAAATACACCTGTGCCCACTAACCACCAGATCACTGGTTCTGAGGCGAGCAGACGTCCACTGCCGCTCAGCAAACCAGAAGTGAAGGAATCGCTTTCTAGGAGCACCTCACTACAGCCGCAACTGAGCCGTCTTGCCAGCGGAGTACCCACTATAGGGAATCAGGCTCCCCTCACACCGGGCTATATAACCAGCAGGGAAATTTAAGTAGCCCCCCTTGTACCCGAACTGGCGCACTAAGGCGACATCGGCAAATAGAAAAGGTTAAGAAAGGAGGAACACCGCGGAGCTCTGAAACAACACCGGTCATTGCTGGGACCACCTGGTCCGTTACCTGTTGACTGTATACCTTGTACCATCTTACCGGTTACAGTAAACACCCGTTATAGAAGAATTTGGTGTCCGTGTCTCCTTCAGAACTGTTTCAACCTACATTTCCAGTACTACAAAGCTGCCATATTCCATCAAGGACAGCTCCTGGCCCCGGGGACTCCCGCTCATCCTGTGGGGAGTGTCCCATCTTGCTGACGTACATCCTTCGGAGGCCCAAGCAGCGTCGGTGAAATCACCGGAATTCTCGAAGGTGGCGTCACGACGAGTAAGAATTAAACCCTTATCCGTTCAGCCAACCCCTTTTGATCTGGACCACCGGGCCCCACAGCCTCGGGCGCGGAATCTTGACAGGAGAAGCAACGCCCGAGACGTGAAGACTCGGCTACGGTGAGACAGAATTTGGCGTCACGAACAGGATACGAGCAGGCCCGTTTCCCAACGGGTATTGTGTGCTTAAAGAACCTTATTCGACCAAAACGAACTTTTTCCCGCCTTTTCACCACTGAGCCAAGATGGCGACCAATATGGCGGATCCCGCCATGTGAACCACAATGTGCTGGCCCAGGGGTGTGCCTCCGCCCCTTTTCGTGGGAGGGCCTTGGCAGAGGCGCCAAAATCCTTGTCCGCCCCGATTGCTGGAAACAACCAAGGGGGCGGGCCAAAGACTTCAGCCCACCCATGGACTACAAAAACAACAAGAAAATAGGTGTGGCGAGGTTTTTCCAACAGCGCGGCTTCAAGAACGGTTACCAGGTTTCACGGTTGCGGTTCTTAGAAGAAGCAAGATGGCGATTTTAAAACTCCATGAGTTGATGAGGGAGGTCGAAGAAGAGGCTCGTGCAGCCATAGGCCACCCGGGTCCGGGTCCCATCCTTACAATAGACGGAGACCCCGAGTTCTGGGAGACCGCGTTGCAGGACTTAAGGGTGCGGTTGATGGAGACTACAGAATGGACTATCTGCAGTTGGAGTGCGAGTCTGGCCAGCCGACTGCATTGGGCTGCCCAGCAGAGACTCAGGATCTTTCTACTCCAGAGCTGGAGCCTACGACCTGTCCTGTTCCATCACCAGAGCCTTTTGACCTGTCCTGTTCCATCACCGGAGCCTACGACCCGTTCTGTTCCAGAACTGGAACCTACCACTTGCTCCGCTACAGAGCCAGAGACTGTGACCTGTTCCCCTCCAGAACCGGAGACCGGCCCCTAACATCCTGAGACCTACCCAGTTACCGGAGCACCACCATCTACCAGCGCAGAGGAGAAGGCGGGCAGCCTGGAAGCCCTGCAGGATGACCCAGAGGAAGACCCCACAGCTCCAGAGTCCACCCACCAGGGGAAC
>JARQOC010000005.1:174313961-174358930 GCA_033576535.1 Allobates femoralis
TTGGCAAAAACGCATGCGTTTTGCGTTTTTGAAAATGCTCATGTGTTTTTACCTGCGTTTTTACATGTGTTTCCATTAAAACCTATGGGACCAAAAACGCTAGCGTTTTTAAGCGTTTTTAGCTGTAAAAACGCCAAAAACGCAAATTTAGCAAAACGAAAACATGCCTTAGATGTGCAAAGAGCCTTAGTGAGCAGTAATATAAGAAGGTAAATATAGTATTGGCTAAATAGAGAATAGCACTTGTAGTGTATGACATAGTGAGGGATTTCATAGTTTGTGGTTTTAACGTGAATTATTATATAATTCTATGAATCCAATTTGTTTTGTAAAATTATGCAAAGTAATACATTGGGATTTGATTTATATTCCTCAGACATTCACCAAGACAGAGGATGTAGTTGCAATATACCAGGGATGATGAGAAAGAATTATTAATCTCTAGTTTAGTAGATGTCTCTTTTATGTTGACCACTAAGCTATTCTCTAAATAATATTCCATCTACTTTAAATCATGACATTTTGATTTCCTCACATTTATTAGCATTATAAGATTTACAATGCCTGTTGTTGCTAGACAGAAGCTGTCCAATGAAGATGAATGGACACAATGCACAAGCCAATTTCACCAAGAATTTTAAATGCATCTTTAAATCTAACCCAGGCTAGGAATAATCACAAGATATCAAAAGGAAAAACAGAGCTGTAACCGCTTTGACCTAATAAATATTGCATGTATGGATGTTAAGTGCATACGTAGGAAATACAAGGTATCATCCATATCAATAATGGTATTTTAAAAGCATTCGGACTGGTAGTTATTTAAAGAGGTTTTCTGGGAGTACAGTACAAGTTTAAAAATATTTGTAATATTTCTTGTACATTTATATGAAAAGAAGGACGTAGCTGGCTTTCCAGATCATATCGTTAAAACAACACACAGTTCACAGGACTGAGGAGAGCTAGGAAGCTGTCCCCATGTATCACGTGTTGACTGATCCACAGTCCACGTGAATGGCTATGCTGCAGTTAAACCAGAGTTTATTTTCCCTGGTTCAGTCGGGGTTATTGCTGAAGTTGCTGTTATTGTCTATGTGTTGCAGCTGGAGGTATAGGTTATCAGGTGACCATGCTTCTAGCCTTTAAATAGCCTCCCCTTCCTCCAGATGACGTCGTTATTAGAGTTCACTTTGCCTTGACCTGTGAACAGTGAAGACGACAGTACACCTGCTGAAGCTTGATGCTGCTTTTTCCTTCAAGGGTGCTGTTTACCTCTGTCCTTGGTGGGAGGTGAGAGGGAGTAGCATAGGGCTGGTCGAGGAGTAGCAGCAAGGGTGGTGGTTCAGACCTCCTCACCATCTAAGGTACCTCGGGTAAAGGGCAAGCCAGGGACTCCAGTCCAGGGCCAGACTAGCTACCCAGGTTTTCCTTCCTGTTATACCAGTGATGACAAACCTATGGCACATGTGCCAGGAAGAGCATGCAAAGGCCTCGCTTCTACACTGTTGCTTTGAACTGCTGGTGCCATAGCCGCTCCAGCAGTTAAAGACTGTGTCGGGTCGGAGTGTGTCGAAGGGAGACATTTCTCCTTCCTCTGACACTCTTTCCTAGCCCGCCTTGCTGGCCGGCGTCATGTGTCCATGATCATGCGCTCGGCATCTAGTGACCACGCTCAGCATTAGGGATGACGAAGATGTGAGGAGAGGAAACCTGCAGCGGTGAAAGTGGGAGCAGGAAGGTGAGTGTGACTTTATTTTTTTAACCTATATACAGCAACCAGGATGGGGCATATTACTACTTGGGTACAATGATGGGGCATATTACTACCTGAGTACAAGGATGGAGCATATTACTACCTGAGTAAAAGGATTGGGCATATTACTACCCAGGTACAAGGATGGGGCATATTACTACCAGGGTACAAGGATGGGCATATTACTACCAGGGTACAAGAATGGGGCATATAACTACCTGGGTACAAGGATGGGGCATTTTGATACCAGGCTACAATGATGGGTCGTATTACTACCTGGGTTTAAGGATGGGGCATATTACTGCCTGGGTACAATGATGGGGCATATCACTACCACTAACAGGGTACAAGGATGGGGCATATTGCTACCAAGGTACAAGATGGGACATATTGCTACATGAGTACATGGATGGGCATATTACTACCTGGGTACAAGGATGGAGTATATTACTACCAGGATACATATCATGGTTACAAGGGTAGGGGTACTCGGACAATCCGGGGCAAACAATCTACAGTTCATAGTGGGGACCCCAGAAGCTGTGGCCCTGACCGGACATGTTAAAGAGGATATTTGTAGGGAAGAAAGTTTATTGTGATGCCAGCTGAGGTATCTGGTCAGAGCTGACCAGCGCTGCACGTAGTAGTCCCAGGTTTAGATGGTTGTGCAGCTAGATGGAACATTCCCCTCAGCAAGAGCAGGCCCTGGGAGTAGTAGTAGCTATGCAGAGTAGTGGAGATGACGGGAGTTGTAGAGGCAAGTGGAGGCAACAGTGTGGTCGCAGAAAGGAATCAAAGATACAGTCTCAGTTCTTTACCTTTTACTTAGTATTGCAATCATCCATAGATCCAGGGTAATGGTTCACTGTGCCGGGCGATCTTGTCAGTCTGCAAAGAACTAAGCACCGCAATGATGGATGGGTATATGGCCTTCCTTGCTCTCTTTCCCTTTGTTGAGATCCTTGGTACTGTCCCCATCTGCCTAATCCTTGCTCGTAGCTACTAGCAGGTGACCATGGACTCGCAAGACCCTGAACCCACACCGGTTCTTCTAGCCCTATAATGGGCACTATGCCTGTGGTAATCCCATAGTGTCACTGCTATTGCTGCCAGGCATGAAGTCCTGACAGCCTGAGATTCTGGCTTTCATCCACAGCTGTTTACTGCTCAGCCCAAAGGCTGTCAGCAGGCCCACACTCCCATCCAGTGTCTGACTCTGTCTCCAGCTTCTCAGAACTCACTCCTAAGTTCCACCCCTCCCTCCTACACTTCACTGCAGCTAGGTCCTCCCTCCAACCAGTTCACCTCACCTGAAGAAGGCAGTAATCCTCTGCCGAAACGCGTTGTGAATTGCCTTACTAAAGGTTTGTATATCAGGGTCCTTGTCCTCCTCCGTACTTCCAGTACTCCATAGACTGCATTTCTCCTAACCTCCTCCATCCAATCAGTGTCTGTCACAGCCTTGTGGAGCCCATTATAGCAATCCGCCTGCGGTTTCCTAGCCGCTGCAAAAACTGCAGCCTGCATGATTTTTACCGCAGGCTGCAGATCAGCAAGCGGTTACCGGATTGTATGTAGAGCAATCTGGTTTAAATAATGGGCTCCTATGTGGAGCGATTCCTGATCCGGTTTTAAGCTTTTTAACGGCTCAAAACCGGATCAGGATCTGAAAAATTTTGCGCAAATGTGATCCTAGCCATAGCTAAAACATCCAACAATGGTCAAGAGCAAAGCATTGGAATATTCTATAGTGGCTTCGATGAGACTGATCTAAGTTCTCTACTACATCTGTGGAAGGAGCTGAAACATGCAGTCTGGAGAAGTCACCATTAGGGATGAGCGAGTAGTCAAGTACTCGGACTCGCTATACTCGTACCAAATAGATTGTAATACTCGGGTATTCGTAACGAGTAGTGAATCCAACGTTAGTCAATAGGAAATGCGAGTAATTGTCTGCTGGACCCAAAAAAGCGGTCTGGGGGCTGAGGACAAGGCTGAAATGGGCGCATGATTGCCATTAGAGTGAGTGATGATGGAGGAGATCTTCTGACAGCTCAGTGTGTAAGTGATGTAAAGAGAGCGATCTGCCCTAGGGGCTGTGTGATGGTTAACGCAGGAAGAAGCCCCCCATAATCATCACAAGGGCTTCACTATTATAAAGATTGGACTACTGTCATTGTTGTTCCATTGCCACTGCACAATGTGCAGGCATCGTGACTCCATAAATTAGCCCAAGGGGCTGTATCATGGTTAATGAAGGAAGCAGGCCTCAAGGGCCAAACAATTATGAAGCTAGGACTACTAGGACTACTAGCATAGTTCTTGCAGTGCCCAATGTCCAGGCATAGCCATAGTGTCTCCACAAAGTAGCCCAAGGGGCTGTATCATGGTTGATGAAGGAGAGCAGCCTCAAGGGCCACACAATTATGAAACTAGGACTACTAGGACTACTAGCATAGTTCTTGCAGTGGCCAATGTCCAGGCATAGCCATAGTGTCTCCACAAATTAGCCCAAGGGGCTGTATTATGGTTGAGCAGAACGTGAAGAAAGTCGGGTGACAGCCAATTCGTAATCGCTAGATATCACCCTCAGAGCGTGCGATTCCTATATAATGCGGTGCACGTGTGCGAGTTCAGCGACAAGTCTTATACAATAATCGGATAGAAAACACGGCACTCACCATAGGTAGACTCTTCAACGCTTTATTCCATGCGATTTAGCATGCGATTTCAAACGCAGGGAGGGGAGGGAGGTGCTGAGACCGAGTCTCAGCACCTCCCTCCCCTCCCTGCGTTTGAAATCGCATGCTAAATCGCATGGAATAAAGCGTTGAAGAGTCTACCTATGGTGAGTGCCGTGTTTTCTATCCGTGTATTATGGTTGATGAAGGAAGAAGGGTCTCATCACAAGTGCCTCCAATGGGAAATAATAATTAATGGAACATTGTTTTTAGCTTATTGACCATGAGGTACGTGTGGCAGAATCAGGAGTTAAAACATGTGTAAGAAGAAGAAAAGGGGTTTGTATGGGAAGGGATGATCTTTAGTTGCATAAAATAACATTTTGGGTGACTTTAGGTTGGGATGCTGTCATCAGGAGGGCTTAAATACTCTTGCAAAATCCGGTCCTTGTTAAATTTTATCAGAGTCAGCCTGTCTGCATTCTCTGTAGTCAGCCGTGTGTGTGTATCTGTGATGATTTCCCCAGCGGCACTGAAAACACGCTCTGACATCACACTAGCAGCAAGGCAGGCCAGCACCTCCAAGACATATGTCGAGCCCATTGGGACGGGATACTCGGTACCGGACCGCGTTGCTGCGGGGGATGTCACGGAGGTCCTGATCTGGACCGTGTCCCGGGCCCTGGCATGTAATAAAGGGGTATTTACAGGGGATAATGTCAGTCGTGACGCCACCCACGGTGTGTGGTTAGTATGGGGGACAACCGCTGCTGCAGAACCTCCGGGGTGATGTTAGGCAGCGTAGATGGTACTGCTCTCCGTAGGTAGAGGCGAAGTCCCTGGGGAAGTGGTTGTTATAGTCTATTGTGGATGTAATAGTAGGGGAGGATAGTGGAGACGGGTTAAGGAACACACACTCACGTTTTGTAGTTTCCAAAGCTTTACTGCGATGTTGTTGCAGGTTATAGTCCACGGAGTCTGTATTGGGGCCGGGTTTCTCCCACCCTGTCCGGGTCCTCAGCTTCCTCGTGCTTCGCTGTGTGTGTCCTTGCTGCTGCTTCTAGCTTAGCTGCTGGCACTGTCTCACTCTTCTCTCTCTCTCTGCTGGTACCACTTGGCTAGGCAGTCTTCTGTGCTGTACTGACCCCGCCGTATTGCTTTGCTCTGGTACTGTGGTGGTATAGAGACTCCACTACTCCTAGATTCACTGTGCTGAGTGTGTCAGTCACAGTGTCGGATCCGGTGTCCGTTCTGTGCGCTCTTCTGGGGCGAGTGATGGTGTCACTCAAGCTCCCAGATGTGTTTCTCTGTCTTTCTAAGAAATGATGGGAGTGCTGGTGTGTCACGGTCCGCGCTGCTGTGGTATGGATAAACTCACCAAAGAGCCAAAAGTATTTTCATCCTTTATTCCTCCTCTCTCCTACGCGTTTCAGCGCCACACCCGGCGCCTTCCTCAGGGCGCCTTTCTAGTTCTCCTCTCCTCAGACCCTAGCTAGGCCTGGAATCAGTGAGCAGACTGTAGAGAAGCCTCTCGCAGCTCCTTGACACTACAGTCTCTCTCCTCTTCACAGTACTGCCTCGTACTGAAATACTTCCTGTGGACCTGGAGTATATAAGAGAGCAGGTTGTGCTCCCCCTCCTGGCCCAGAGGTGCTAGTGTAGGTCAGTGTGTTGTGGGGAGGGAACCCGTGTGATGTTACTGTGGCACATTAACCCCTGGGGTGCCACACATATACAGTAACGAGATGTCTGGCCAACTATGCAGCTTGGATATGAGGCGCCCTGTGCCAGGTAAGGCACAGAACCAACTAGTTAACTAAGGGATTTCCACATCTGGTACCTCACCTACACACAACACAACGTTTTCATATTTTTACTCGTTTTACAGTGGTTTTTGTGAATTTTTGAGTTTTGAAACTTTGTAAATACCTGTTATTGTTTAAGTGTTGTTTATTTACAAACATGTAACGCAACCCCAGGAGTAGACTGTCCAAGCCCATCCAATTGGCTGCGCAGGTATGTGGGAGATCATCCGTACCTGTCCATCATCATAGAAGGCATCACTACCACTGCTTTGGTAGACACTGGATCCCAGGTGACCAGCATCCTGAGTATCCTTTACAAACGATCTGGTCTGAACTTGAACTTAACCCTCCAGACCCGAGACTAGCTATTGTTTCTGCAAACAGAAGTAAGTGTTTGACTTGTAATTCAGTGATTTTGGATTCAGGGAGTTTAGAAGGGAGGAATTATTGAATTGCTGTTTATATTTTAATACTTAAATTTTTTTTTACTTTACATTTCTGTCTGGAAATGAGCTCCATTATTGACAATACCATCCAGATGTACATCTTGACACATGTATGCAATCCTTGAACAGCCGTTCGAGGGTGCCTACTGCTATGTGAGATGTTAGCACGATGTGCATTTGGAACCCCAGGTACTGGATCTAAATGAATAACTGGCAATACTGAGATCAATAGACAAAATGGAAAGGAGTCTGCTGCTCACTGGAATAGATGTGGTAGAAGATCATAGCATGGAACTGCAGGACAGTGAGGCAGCTAGCTGGGTGACAGAAGGCGGGGTAGAGGGAAGAGTGCCAGGGAGGCTAGTCCTGATCTGGCTCACCGCAATACATTTGCTAAATTGGCAGATGAGGGGGGGTGTCAGTACTGTGGTAGCACTGCTGCAGCAAGCCATGTCCTCTGAAAGCCGGAGAAGTGTCTGCTCCAGTAAGGGGGGAAACAGGAGAGCAGGGCAGGCCAAACAGGTCCTGGTAGTGGGGGACTCAATATTAGGGGAACAGATAGGGCAATCTGTCACAAAGACAGCGATCGTCAAACAGTGTGCTGCTTACCTGGAGCTCGAGTCCGGCACATCGCTGATCGGGTTGACAGATTACTGGGAGGGGATGGTGAGGACCCAGTGGTCATGGTGTACATTGGCACATATGACAAAGTTAGGTGGAAGGTCCTTTTAGTTGATTTTAGGGAATTAGGCTGCAAGATTAAAGCAAAGACCTTAAAGGTGGTATGTTCTGAAATACTGCCTGTACCATGAGCCACGCCAAAGAGGAATTGGTGTAAGAAGGAGGGGTTTGGGTTCCTGGAGAACCGGACTGACTTCTCTGATGGCTACAAGTTCTATGCTAGGGACGCACTGCACCTCAATGGGGAGGGTGTAGCTATGTTGGGGAGAAAATGGCTAAAAGGTTGGAGGAGTGTTTAAACTAGGCATTGGGGGGGAGGGTATTCATAATATAGAAGGGGAAGATAGTGCAGATAGTGACCTGGGCACAAAAAAAGAAATTGGAGGTGGCATGTGGGGTGGGGTTAGAACAGTCAATATAGTAAGAAGGAATAGAGGAACAGAGAAATATGTAAAGTGCATGTACACTAATTTCAGGAGCCTCAGCAACGAAATGGAGGAATTAAAATTAATTTTGTTGGAAAATAATTATGACATGGTTGGTATATTGGAGACATGGCTGGACAACAGCCATGACTGGGATGTTAATTTACAGGTCTATAGTCTGTTCAGAAATGACTGTACAAATAAACGAAGGTGTGTGTGTGTGTATTTATATGTAAAATCGTCCTTAAAACCAATTTTGTGTTTTAATATATGTGAATCTAATGAAAATGTAGAGTCCCTATGAGTGGAGATAAGGGGAGGGGGGAAAAATAATAAATTACTGATAAGGGTTCATTATAAGTCTCCAAAAATAATGGAAGCATTGTGGAATGTCCTCATAAAGCAAATAGATGAAGCACCAACTCAGGGAGAAGCTATTATTATGGGGGACTTCAACTACCCTGAAATACTTTGGGGAACAGAATCCTGCAGTTCCAGCAAAGGTAATAGGTTTTTGACAACTATGAGAGACAATTACGTTTCACAACTGGTTCAAGACCTAACAAGAAGGGGGGCACTGCTAGACCTAATATTAACCAACAAGCCTGACCGCATATCACAGATATGGGTTGGAGGTCACTTGGATAATAGTGATCACAAAATAATTAGTTTCATCCATCCTTTAATAAGATGTGTAGTAGAAGGGCTACAAGGACACTAATCTTCAGGAAGACAGATTTCCAACGGTTGAGAGATGATCTTAGTGCAATAAACTGGGACGATGTCCTGAGACATAAAAGTACACAAAGCAAATGGGAGACGTTTATTAGCATCCAGAATAGG
Organism: Allobates femoralis; assembly: GCA_033576535.1. Lineage (NCBI taxonomy): Eukaryota > Metazoa > Chordata > Amphibia > Anura > Aromobatidae > Allobates > Allobates femoralis. The sequence continues at coordinate 174,322,596 of JARQOC010000005.1, forward strand.
ACCTGTGCACAATGTATACCCTATGGGAATAAACATGCTGGAAATAGGAGGAAACCACTATGGCTAAATAAGGCTGCAAGGAGCGCAATAAGTGACAAAAAGAAAGCATTTAGGGAATTAAAACAAGTGATGAGGCATTAAATAAATACAGAAAATTAAATAACTTCTATAAAGCAAATCAAGGTAGCAAAGATTGAGACAGAGAGACTCATTGCCAGAGAAAGTAAAATAATTCCAAAATATTCTTTAACTACATAAATAGTAAGAAACTAAAAAATGATAGTGATAGTGTTGGCCCCCTTAACACTAGAACTACTGTACTCGTGACACCTACATAGATGACTACCTCAGTAGTACTAGTGTTAAAAATAGTCTGGGTGAAATGGTGAATAAGGATAAGGCTAGGGTCACACTTGAGCCCTGGATCTGTTAAAACCATCAGTTTTTCAACTTAGGCTGCTTTCACATTCCGAATTTGTTATATCCGGTGCTGTCCGATGAAAATCGGACAGCATCGGATCCGAATTAGCCCCTATGTTCTCCAATGGGGATCAGATCGGATTTGCACTTAATGGCATCCAATTTGCCTCCGATTCTGTCCAACTTTTTCAGTAGCCAAAATCGTAGACTCCTGCAATTTTGGTTTACGAGTGAAAAATCGGATCCGATTCGTTCCGATTAAAATAAAATGGCAGTCTATGGGGTCGGATCGGATGGAAAATTGGATCCGATATCGGATCCGAAAATTTGTATTGAGCATGCTCCATATCCCAGACCGCTCCCAAAACCTCTCCAGCACTCCCACAGCCCTCAGTGGGCGGAGTGCCGTTTAAATCGGATCCAATAGAAAATTGGAAAAAATCCGATGCCATCGGTCCGATTTTCTATCGGATCCGATCAACAAGATCCGTTAGAAAATCGGACCAATGGCATCCGATGTAGTGCATCCAATACTGTCCAATTTTCATCGGACCGCATCGGATTTAACAAAATCGCAATGTTAAAGCAGCTTTAGAATTTTAGGAAAACTGAAGGTTTTAACGGATCCATAGACTGGCATGCAAGAAACGCAGTGTCAAAATGCAGTGCTAAAAAACGCCATGCGTTTTTTTACTGCACACAAAAGTGCTGCTAGCAGCGTTTTTGGGTGCAGTAAAAAAAACACTATGCATTTTTTTTAACTTGGGGCCCTATGAGAAACACATCCATTAACCCCTTCAGGACCCAGCCTATTTTGACCCTAAAGACCTTGGCATTTTTGTCAATTCTGACCAGTGTCCCTTTACGAGGAAATATCTCTGGAACACTTCAACGGATTCTAGCGATTCTGAGATTGTTTTTCTATGACATATTGGGCTTCATGTTAGTATTAAATTTAGGTCAGTAATTTTTGCATTTATTTGTAAAAAAAAATCAAACATTTGGACAAATTTTTGAAAATTTCATAGTTTTCAAACTTTGAATTTTTATTCTGCTAAACCAGAGACTTTTGTGACACAAAATAGTTAATAAATAACATTTCCCACATGTCTACTTTACATCAGCAAAATTTTGGAAAACATACATTTTTTTGTTAGGAAGTTATAAGGGTTCAAAGTTCATCAGCAATTTTTTATTTTTCCAGCAAAATCTACAAACCCATTTTTTTTAGTGACCACATCACAATTGAAGTCCCCTTGAGGGGTTTACATGACAGAAAACACCCAAAAGTGACACCATTCCAAAAACTGCACCCCTCAAGCTACTCAAAACTACATTCAAGAAGATAATTAACCCTTCAGGTGCTTCACAGGAACTAAAGCAAAGTGGAAGGAAAAAATTGACATTTTCATTTTTCTAACAAAAATGTTCTTTTAGCCTCAATTCTTTCATTTTCATGTTGGGCAATTTCTCCTGAGTACATCGATACCTCATATGTGGTCATAAACCATTGTTTGTGCGCACGGCAGGGCTCAGAAGGGAAGGAGCGCAATTTGACTTTTGAAGCTAATTTCCATTCAAAAAGTGAAATGGCACTCCTTCATTTCTGAGCCCTGCTGTGCACCCAAACAGTGGTTTATAACCAAATATGAGGTATCGGTGTACTCAGGAGAAATTGCCCAATACATTTTGTGATGCATTTTATCCTGTAGCCCATGTGAAAATGAAAACATGTAGGCTGAAAGAAAATTGTTGTGAAAAAAAAATATTTTTTTATTTTTACGGATCAATTTGTGAAACATCTGGGAGTTCAAAGTACTCAACACCCATGTGGATAAGTTCCCTGGGGGGTCTACTTTCCAAAGCGGGGTCACTTGTGGGGGAGCTCCAATGTTTAGGCACACAGGGGGCACTCCAAACGTGACATGGTGTCGGCTAACAATTGGAGCTTACTTTCAATTCAAATTGTTAGTGGACACCATGTCACATTTGGAGAGCCCCTGAGTGCCTAAACATTGGAGCTTCCCCACAAGTAACCGCATTTTGGAAACTAGACCCCCCAAGGAACCTATATAGATGCATAGTGAGCAATTTGAACCCCCAGGCGCTTCACAAATTGATCCGTTAAAATGAAAAAGTACTTTTTTTTCCACAAAAATTTTCTTTTTTCATTTTTACGGATAAATTTGTGAAGCACCTGTGGGTTCAAAATGCTCACCACCCATCTAGATAAGTTCCCTGGGGGTCTAGTTTCGAAAATGGGGTCACTTGTGGGGGAGCTCCAATGTTTAGACACACAGGGGCTCTCCAAATGCAACATGGTGTCCGCTAACAATTTGAGCTGACTTTCTATTCAAATTGTTAGTGGACACCATGTCACGTTTGGGGAGCCCCTGTGTGCCTAAACATTGGAGCTCCCCGACAAGTGACCCCATTTTGGAAACTAGACCCCCCAGGGAACTTATCTAGATGCATAGTGAGAACTTTCATCTCCCAGGTGCTTCACAAATTGATCTGTAAAAATGAATAGGTACTTTTTTCCTCAAAAAATTTCTTTTTTCATTTTACGGATTAATTTGTGAAGCACCTTGGGGTTCAAAGTGCTCACTATGCATCTATATAAGTTTGTTCGGGGGGTCTAGTTTCCAAAATGGGTCACTTGTGGGCGAGCTCCAATGTTCAGGTACACAGGGCTCTCTATACGCGACATTGTGTCCGCTTACAATTGGAGCTAATTTTCCATTGAAATTGTTAGCGGACCATGATGTAGCGTATGGAGAGCCCCTGTGTGCCACCAGCACAAGGACAACTGGAAGAGTTGGGGTACAGCACCAGAAAATGGTGCCTCTAATGAATGCGCTATTTTCTGGGGAGGCTGTGGGTTGCAATTCACAGCATGGGGGCCCACAATGTTTGGGTCTCTCCACAGTGAGGATTCCAGCCCCCCAACTGTCAAGTTGTATCTGGCTGGCAACCAAAAATACAGCAAAGCCTTTTTTTTTATTTATAGCACTAATTTTAGAAATAAATGACGTGGAGCTTCGCCATATTTTTGGTCCAGCCAAATACAACTTGGCAACTACGGACTGCCACCAACCCCTAGCTGCCTCATTGTACCTGACGGGCAACCGAAAATACAGCGAAGCCCGTTTTTTTTTATTTCTAGAACTAATTCTAGAAAAAAAAATGACGTGGCGCTCTGCCTTATTTTTGGTCCAGCCAGGTACAACTAGGCAGCTGGGGGCTGGAATCCTCAGCATGGAGAGGCCCAAGCGTTCTGGGCTCCCATGCTGTGAATTGCAGCCTGCAGCCGCCCCAGAAAATGACACATTCATTGAAGCCCCATTTTCTGGCGCTGTACCCAGGCTTTTACAGTTGCCCTGGAGTCGGTGGCAAACTGGGTAATAAAGGGGTTAATGCCAGCTTTTTTATTGATAGCTGGCACTTAGCCTGAGATTCATAATGTCGGGCCAATGTTAGACCCAGCCATTAGGAATCTGTAATAAATAGTAAAAAAAAGTACACCATGCAGAGAAAAAAAAATTTATTAGAAAAAAACACATTCAAATTCAGACTCCATCTTTATTACTCCCACTCCCTCAGACGTAGTCCAAAACGATGGTCCCACGACGTTCGATCACCTCTGCTACATCCAGAGACAGCAGCAAAGGATCAAGTGCCCCCTTCTGTAGTCTCTGGGATCACAGTGATTGTGCACTGTATGGCAGATCATTGCTATATAGTGCACAATCCATGTGACCCCAAAGACTACAACAAGGGATCAAGTGTTTCCTTGTTGTAGTCTCTGGGATCAGCGTCATGGTGCATGGTATGACAATGATCTGTCATACCGTGCACAATGATTCTGATCCCAGAGACTACAAAAGGATACTTGATTCCTTGTTGTAGTCTCTGGGATCAGCATCATGGTGCATGGTATTGCAGTGATCAGCCATACTGTGCACTATGACACTGATCCCAGAGACAAGAGGACACTTGATACCTTGTAGTCTTTGGGATCAGCGTCATAGTGCACGGTATGGCAATGATATGTCATACTGTGCACAATGACGCTGATTCCAGAGACTACAAGAGGACACTTGATCCCTTGTTGTAGTCTCTGGGATCAGTGTCATGGTGCATCATAGTTAGACCATTATTTTAATCTTTAAAGAATCTTTAGAGATCCCATAATAACAGGGTTTGTACCACAGGACTGGCACTTAGCAAATGTGGTGCCAAAAAGGGGACAAAAACTGATCTTGGAAATTATAGGCCAGTAAATTTAACCTCTACTGAGGGTAAAATCCTTCAGGGTTTCCTAAGAGATGCTATACTGGAGTATCTGAAGAACAACAACCTCATGACCCCTATCAACATGCGTTTATGAGGGACCGTTCCCGTCAAACTAATCTGATCAGTTCTATGAAGAGGTAAGTTCTGGACTGAACCAAAGAAATGCAATGGATGTTGTGTATATGAACTTTTCAAAAGCTTTTGATACGGTGCTACACAAAAGGTTGATACATAAAATGAGAACAATGGGCATAGGGGAAAATATGTGTAAGTGGATTAAGAACTGGCCCAGTGATAGGAAATAAAGGACGGTTATTAATGGACACACTTGGACTGGGTCACAGTTAACAGTACGGTACCACAGGGGTCAGTATTGGGCCGACTTCTCTTTAGCAAATTTATTAATGACCTTGTAGGGGCATAAAGAGTAGAATTTCCATATTTGCAGATGACACAAAACTCTGCAGGATATCAATACAGAGGAGGAAAATGTTATATTACAGGAGGATTTATGTAAACTAGAAGCTTGGGCTGATAAATGGCAAATGAGCTTTAATGGGGATAAATGTAAAGTCATGCACTTGGGCAAAGGAAATAAAATGTATAATTATGTGCTTAATTGTAAAACACTGGGCAAATCTATCACTGAAAAAGACCTGGGTGTATGAGTGGATGACAAACTCAAAATTTGGTGGCCAGTGTCAGGCAGCTGCTGCAAAGGCAAATAAAATAATGGGAGCCATTAAAAGAGGCATAGATGCTCATGAGGAGAACATAATTCTACCTCTATACATGTCCCTAGTGCGACCACACTTAGAATACTGTGTACAATTCTGGTCTCTGGTGTAGAAGAAAGACATAACTAAACTAGAGCGGGTCCAGAGAAGAGCGACCAAGGTTATTAGAGGACTGAGGGGTCTGCAAAACCAAGACAGGTTATTAAACTTTGGGGTTATTTAGCTTGGAAAAACGAAGGTTTAGGGGTGATCTTATAATAATGTACAAATATATGAGGGGACAGTACAGAGAACTTTCTAATGATCTCTTTACTTCTAGGCCTGAGACGGGGACAAGGGGGCATCCTGTACGTCTGGTGAAAGAAGGCTTAATAATAAGCACAGACGCGGATTCTTTACTGTAATAGCAGTGAGACTTTGGAATTTTCTGCCGTATGATGTTGTAATGAGTGACTCACTACTAACATTTAAGAAGGACCTGTATGCCTTTCTTGAAAAATATAATATTACCGTTTACATAGTAACATAGTAACATAGTTTATATATACTAGATTCTTTGACAGGGCGTTGATCCAGGGAACTAGTCTGATTGCCATATCTGGAGTCAGGAAGGAATTTTTTTCCCCAATGTGGAGCTAGTGTTGCTGCATGGGATTTTTTTTTGCCTTCCTCTGGATCAACATGTTAGGCTATGGGTTGAACTAGATGGACTTAAATCCACCTTCAACCTCATAAACTACGCTTCTATGTTACTACGTTACTTGAACAAAAGGGTACCAACAATTTTGTCTGTGTATTTACAGTCATGGCCAAAAATGTTGGCTACTTTGAAATTGTTCCAGAAAATGAAGTACCGTATTTTTCCTTTTATAAGACGCACTTTTTTTCCTCCAAGTTTTGGAGGAAAGTGGGGGTGCGTCTTATAAAAGGAATATAACATTCTATCATCCTCAGTTGCTGGGGAGGGGGCGACAGCAGTGAATTGGGGACAGAAGTGGCAGGGAATTGTCCCTGCTGAAGAATCCAGGCGGCAGGAGCACCACGTGTCCCCGGCTCATTATCTACTTAAATATTCACTTCACTGCTCCCAGTCCCACCCACCTCTCTGCACTGAACACAGCACGAGAGGTGAGAGCACGGGGAGCAGGAGAAGCTGCTTAGCCTGCACACATGGTCGCTCCTGCAGCTGCTGCGGACATTGTGTGCTGCAGATAGTGAGAATGGAGGAGCTGGGTGCAGCTGTGGCAAGTGAATGAGCACTGAGCTTTGTGCTGATTCACTGCCATGAAGACAGGGACAGAGCAGTGCAGATCGGCACTTTATCACAGCAGGTACCTTGTTTGTCAGTGTCCTGCCTCACTCCCTCTGCTCAGTGTAATGTGTCCTGCTGAGCCCTGACACCAAGCAGAAATGCAGGAAGCTCGGTCTGCAGCTTCAGTGTATGGAGAGCAGGGCTGGAGCCTGCATATAACGGCAGTGTACAGCTCCCCTGGCCCTGCATACAGGTCAAGCTCTGTGGTGACTTGTAATTAGGAGACAGGGTAGAGCATCATATTTCAGCACAGTGTACAGACCCCCTCCCTGGCCCTCCCTCATACAGTACATCACATCAGATCTTTATATACAGACTGGCCACTTCCTTCATTTCAGCAGGGTGATGGCAAAGCAGGACACATTAAAGTGAGTCCACATGTATATGTAACATAACCACTAATAAAGTAAAGTTAACACAACAATACTGTGCTTAACTAGAACTCCAAGCATGCTATAGGATCTACAGTACATGCTGGGAGTGATAGTTCTTAAAGGGATTGTTACTACATGAACAAATCCCATCTCATTCATCTTGTTGGCCCTTGTAAAAGTAATAAAGACCATACTAAGGGTGTGCGCTCACAGTCGGGAGTAGCTGTGTGTTGGATGCGGCTCCTCCGGACATAAGTGAAGCCACATGTGGAGGCAGGGAGACCACAGTGCCCTGTACTCACCATGTGCTGAGAAGGAGCGGAATGGTGGCAACCCGCACCACAGCTGTCAGATCGCTGCGGTCGGATGAAGCATAGTGAGTATGGGATTTCTACAAATCCCATCCACTATGCTTGTACTGTACTACGCAGCATTTTGGACACAGCAGCAAGACGCTGCGTCCAAAAGGCTGCGTATACTCATCGTGTGCACGCACCCATACCCCTGATTCTGCAGCAGTTCCAACGTTATCAGAAGTTGCATGTCCCATGCAGAAGTCATGTCCCATGTGATATTGATATGAGACTCAGCCCTCTGACCAGTCAGTGCTGGCGTCTGTCTCCCTGCCAACAGACACTGGAGCAGAAGTCATTGGTGTTGCTCACATGCTGCACCTGCATCCGAAGGAAACAGACGCCAACACTGACTGGTCACAGGGCCTGAGTGTCATATCAAAGTCATTTTTTGCTACAAATATTTTTTTCCCTATTTTCCACCTCTAAAATCTGGGTGCGTCTTATAATCCGGTGCGTCTTATAAAGCGAAAAATACGGTAGTTCTTTCACATCATTTTTGTAATTATTCATGTTTTCCTATTCATATTGTGGTAAACACTTTATATATCAGTCACTATAATTGGTAATCACTCGCTTTGTTGGTTGTAGAGGTATCAAAAGGAAAACATTCTCCATTGAAATGTTTGTTTAGTTTATTCATCCTCCTTAAACCGCACAGGATAAACAAGCTTAGACATTTATTCAGGCTTTACAGCAACATAAACAGTGTCCATACAGAGTATCCGCTGAACTTGCTCAGTCTTTATATAAAAATTTCAGGTACCTCTCTTTGTCTGGGGCTCTGGGCAGGCTCCAAGCACACATGGACTTCTCAGAATGTCCAGCACACTTGGAGGTCCTGGGAGACTACCATGTGACTGGTCACCTGATATCTAGGCAAAAAATATGAGTCTGCACACATTGGAAGCAGCAGTGTGAACTGTGACCAATCCCCACCAAAAACATGAAAAACCAATGCAAAAACTGTATAAGAATCACACAAAAGGCGCTCTGCTGTAAAAATAAATAGAAAGTGCCGTGACAAAAACAGGGCCTTTTGGTTTATACGTTTTTGCAAAAAAACGTACAATGAGCTGTCTCACCCACTTCACGGTAGGCCCTGGTAGAGACAGTCCTAACTCTGTCCCTAGATCTGGTCACCTGATATCTGCTGAGACAAATCTATGGGTGGTATGTAGATGGTCAGTCTCTCCCTTTGCTGCTAATCACCCTGTAAATCCAGCCCTTAAAACACTAAAGGTGGTGTCTCACGTGGCGATCTGGCCTGCGATGTCGGAAGCGATGTGCAGGTGCATGCTCGCTTCCGACATCGCAGGCCAGCTGTCACACGGCACGACGTTGCCGGTGACGCGGCAGCGATGTGGGCGGAGCCATTGCTCGCTGGGCTGGGCTCAGCTCAGCGAGCGATGGCTCAGGAACGCTGCGATATAGGCTGGATCACGCCGCCAACAGTGTCAGACGGCGCGATCCAGCCTAATCGCTGGTCACAGGTTGACAGTTTTATGAACATGTTCATAAACCTGTCAACCTCCGACCAGCGATAATTTGCAGTTGCGTCGCGCTGTCACACAGCGCGACGCACTTGCAATATCGCCCGCGACATCGCTGTTAAGTCACTTTTCGGCCATGTCGTGGGCGACATCGCCACGTGCGACACTACCTTAAATGAGACTCCTGGCAGTAGGTGTCCCAGCCAAAAAATCTGGATTTACACTGGAGCAGGCCACCACCTCTGCAACACATACTGGCATTTACAACATAGCTGGTTGGTACATCACAACATGTTTATTTCCTTTGTATATATTGTATTGTAACAAAACAAAAAATGAGAAAAAAAAGGCAAATTGGACATAATTTCACAAGATTGATGAAGAAATGGTTCAATAACAATGAAGTAGAAGTGCTGGATTTGACCCACAGTCCCCATACCTGAACCCATTCATGGAATTGTGGCTATAATTTAAGAAAAAGCTGTGTACATACCTATGTGAGTCGAGCGGTATGCACCAACATTGGGAATGTGTAAAAGATACCTGGGAATAAATTTCAGTTAAGACATGCTTGAATCTGATTGACAGCTTGCCCAGAAGGATTGAGGCAGTGCTGAAAGCCAGAGATGTATTTACAAAGCACTAAAAAAAACAAAAAAATACAAAATTTAGATTTTTCAGGAGCAAAACAGTGAATCTGTAAATCTAATCATATGCTAAGTAGTTTCAAGTCTAATTTATTTCTGAAATGATCAAGATGATTGTCAATAAAAGGAAAGTAGTCTCACTCTCAAAGTTGTAGGGAATGTCGAAATATGGAGAATGAAATTCAAAAGTTCAAAATATTGTTACCCTTCTGCTCATCGTATGTGTGTATATTTATAGATATATATCTTTCCTCAAGCCTCAAGTTGCTAAAATGCTTGTACATGCCCTCATCATCTCCCACCTCGACTATAGCAACATCTTCCTCTGCGACCTACCTGCTAACACTCCTGCACCTCTCCAGTTTGTCTTAATTCTGCTGCCCGACTAATTCAACACTGAAAAGTGTTGAGTTATAAATCAATATTATATTCACCCATTAATGTCTCGTGGAACACGAGAGCGCAATTTATAACCCTGCATCCTCCCTACGCTATATGCACCACACTGGGGACTGTAGCCTTGATATGCTTTTATAGTGGTTGTGACTCTTACAACCACACAAGGTGAGCTTCTATTACCTATTTAGGTAGAAGTTTATCTCTCAGACCCTTCATCCTATCTACTTTAATTTTCTGAGATAATGACCTTTGGGTTTTCATTGCTGTAAGCCATAATCATCAACATTAACAAAAATAAACACTTGAAATAGTGAATCTATTTGTAATGACTCTATATAATATATGAGTTTCACTTTATATATTGAGTTACTGAAATAAATTAACTTTTTGATGATATTCTAATTCATTGATTTGCACCTGTTATATATATATAAAATATATAAAGCTGAGTTTATGTTGTGTGTCCACATATAGACCTGCCCCTTCATATTGTGTCAGATGCATGTGGCTTTGCCTTCTCCAGTTAGCTCTGCCTCCTTCCAATGCATCAGAGACATTTTGACTTGGCCCCTTGGTTATCACCAACCCTTCAAAATATTACAGATACATATGGCTCTGCCCCTGCAGTTAGCCTTGCCCCTTCATAACCTGCCTCGCCCCCTTCATAGCGCCGTCACCTTATGTGCTGGATCTATAGTGCACTGCTCCTCCAGTTATCCCCGCCCCTTCACAATGTGCCATATGCTCATGGGTCTGCCTCCTAAGGTTAGCCCCACCCGTTTGTTATGCCCACTTTATTATTGCAACCTGGGCAACACTGGGTTTTATAGCTATATATATATATATATATATATATAACAAAACAAGTGGTTTTAGTTAATTTTACATCTGAAAATTCTGAATTAATAGCGACAAAAATGTTATATACTGAAAAATGTTGCTTAATAATTCTCCAATCAATTCACTGCAGAAATAACAAGTCCTTATACATTTCTGTTCTTAAAAAATAAAACAGTTACAGCTCTCAGAACATGGCGACAAAAAAATCTATTTAAAAAAGTATTTTTACTTTGTGATAGCAGCAAAACAAAAAAATATATATAATTTTGGTAACACTGTAATCACACTGACCTGCAAAATAAAGTTGTGTTATTGCTAATATTGCACGATGAACTGCTGCTATTTGATCATTCTACCTCCAAAAATTGGAATAAATCTTGTTTCACATTTATCCTGTGCTCTCCGCTAAGTATACTTTCTATTTAAATCCAAAAAAAACAGGATTCAGGAAAATAAACAATGGAACCATTCACTATAATGAGGCAATGGAGACACGTTGGACTCCATCTGATCTCTATTCTGATGGTGACACATTACTTTAGCGCACATGTGTGGTCAACCAAAGTTCTGTGCACATCTAAAAAGATGGATATCACTGGAATAGATGCCATATGAAGTTTAAAGTGTCTACATTATCATGAGTGGTTAAGCTTGAATTGTATTTTTGTGGGATTTACATAGAAACCCCAACATAAATGCTCAGCAAAGAATAGAATGTGATACTAGTCTTATACTGAAAGCATTGAAATAATGTTATACACCCCAAAATGTTAAAAAACACTTCTCTCGGCACAATATCGGCCCCAACAGACGTCTGTCATCTATCACATGGGTTCCCACATTACTAATTGAACAAAGACTGTGGATAAACAACATGGCTCTCACACCTTAGTGAACTCTGTGCTCCCAAATCCAAATGTCCAATCTGTCAGGAATCTGAATATTTTGATTACCCTTTGGGCATTCTTTCCCTCTCCAAGATGGGGTTCTTTGCTTCCTGCACCCTTTGTCTTCCTGCCTTTATAAACCCAACCCCAACCTCTAGTCACTTCTGGAGTATTCTGCCTGATTTCCGGTTCCAAGTGGTTTCTCAAGTTCTCTGCCTACTCTTGCAAATCCTGTGTGAATTTCCTGATCGGTTCTGCTACCTAAACCTGTTGCCAGAGTTCCTCCTGCTTCTGGCTGCTTATGTTACTCCCTCTGCTGCGGCTCTTGCCTTACCTGCCTTTGCTGATATATAAGCTGGTTGCTCTGTTAAGTGCTTTGTCGCGTCCTGCATTCAAATAGATGCAAAGCATGACACTGTTCTGGACTTCTGGACTCTGGTAATTTCCTCTACATCTTGTTATGTACTTTCTAAGACTTCCTTTCCAGGTCTCCCTGGATGATTTAATGTGTTATATAGACTTACTTATCTATCTTCAAGTGTAGTATCTTCAAGTGTAAACAACACTTTATAGACGCTCCAGTGATTGCATTTTCCTCTGAGGTTTTTCAACAGACTTTTCATTAAGGTTTCATTCAATATATACACTGTGTGTTTATGAGCTTTGAGTTTTCCTCTGCACTTTGATGTTTATCACCATGTATTATAATATAGGCTTTTTCATTTTAAATTGTGTTTTGTTGTGTCTTTGTTCAATGCAAAAAGATTCCTGAGTTATCCATTATAATTATTACACTCCCATTTTGAGCCTCACTGTACCTAAACCATAATAAAAGGCACATGATTGGCACTATTGTAGTAGGGAGGGAGCATGTAACAATATACTGAGTGCATGTCACCAGAATCAGAAACTGGACACTAATGGGCACTAAGCTGGTGTGTTTGTAATTCTCTGAAAAAAATCACTTTGTTAATGCTACAAAATAGTCGCTGCACTCGTATATTAATTCCTTGAGATATGCAATTTCCACAGTGGGGTAGCTATTGTGGATTCTCTGCTATTTCGGCACTTTAGAGGCTCTGCAAATGTTTCCTGCAAACTACTTTAACAAAATATCTGATCCATGGTGCTCTTCTCAGCCCTGATGCATGGCCAAACAGTAGTTTTTGACGATATATAGGACATCACTTTGTTCGGAAGAACTTATGGGGTCCAGGTTCACCAATCAACCATTGCGTAACTGACAAATTTTAAACTTATAAAATAAATTTCATTTTTACCAATGTTATAAAAATCTGTAATGGTACCTTTACACGCCGCTACAGAAGGTTAGAAACAACCGGGTGTCTCACGTGCACGAGCACGTTCCAACGGTTGCTAACGATACCTGATACCGCATTTACATGCCGCTACAAGGTGCTCTACAGAAGGTTTTTTTCTATCCCTGGAGGCACCGACAGGTGCTGCAGGTTACCTTCTGTGGAGCACATTTCCTCATTTACACGCCGCTACCACAAGGCAATATGGGAGGACCTGGAGCAGCAGGGACAACACATAGGCGTGCCAGAGTTGTGGATTACGAGACGCTCGTACGGTGATTGGACAAAGCAATAGCATCATGATTGCCCAGCCAGCGCAGGAAGGCTGGCTAATACATGATGCTATAGCAATTGTGTAGTGTGACTGGTCAGCTCCTTAAATATGCCGCCCTATGCAGGACAACCAATCGTAACGCAGGAGCTTCCACCAATGATTGCTGATGGGGCGCGGTATCCCGGAGGCTGTGTCACACCCCAGGGAGTTCACTAGGTGTCGCAAAAACCTTCCTGTTCCTCGTTTACACGCCGCTACTATCGGGTTGAAACCAACCTGTTTTTGAGCACTGCTGTAAAACAGGTGTCGACAGTGACAGGTGGCAACAACCTGATTTACACGCCGCTACCTCGCAGTGTTTTGACGGCGCAAGATACAATTGTCTCCGATACCCGGTTGTTTCTAACCTTCTGTAGCGGCGTGTAAATGTACCATAAGGCATAAGGCACCCGTGGGTTTAAAATACTCACTACACTGTTGATGAATTATTTAAGCTGATCTGGTCCCTCAGGGGCTTGGCTGATGGAGACCACAATCTATTCAAATGGAATCTGTATTCTAAAACCAAATAATGCTCTATCCCATCCAATTCCTCTATGTGATCACACAGTACCGTACAACCACATATGGGGTATTATCACATTCGGCAAAACCTACATAACAAATTGTTCTGTCCAGTTCCTCCTATTGCTCCTAAGTTAAATTTGGGGCTTTAGCATTTTTAGTATTCTAGTGGAAAAAATTATTTTTTTTTGTTTTCACATCTTAATGTTATAAAGTTTTGTAAATAACCTGTAGGTTAAAAATTCTCAGACACCACTAGATGCATTCCTTCAAGGATCTAGTTTCCAAAATAGAGTCACTTGTGGAGGTTTCTGCTGTTTTGGTATTTCAGGTTCTCTGCAAATATAATATGGTATGTGCAATGTATTTCAGACAAATTTATGCTCCAAAAATTAAATAGTGCTCTTTCCATTTTGTGCCCTGCCATGTGCCCTCAGAACAGTTTTTGACCTCCTATGAGGATCATCATATTCAGAACAGAGTCAGTAAAAAAATATGGGGTCCGTTTTCTCCTATTATATATGTTGCAAATTACAAATTTGGGGCTAAAACAATACTTTAACAAGAGGAACCTAATTTTCATTTTTACATTCCCATTTAAATAGTTCTGTGAAGCATCTAAAGGTTCAGCATGATCAACACCCTCATAGATGAATTAAGGGTCTTGTTTCCAACATAGGTACACTTCTGGGGGCTTCTGCTGTTTTGGTACCACAGGGTCTCTGCAAATGAGACATGGTGTCCATAATTTATTCCAGTCAAATTTACATTCCAAAAACCAAATGTCACTTGTATCCTTCTGAGCCCTGCCATTTGTCCAAACATAACGTTTTGACTACATATGAGGTATATCCATGCCAAGAAGAAAGTTGGTAACAAAGGGTGGGTCCATTTTTCCTGTTAACTCTGGCAAGTGTGAAAAATTTTCAAATGATCAAATTCTGTGTAGAAAAATATTAGAATCTCAGAATCTTCAGTGGTTGATACCTTTTAATGGCTAACTGAAAAGATGATAAGAATAAGCAAGCTTTTGAGAAACTATGGCCTCTTCATCAGGCTAAAAGGTATCAACTACTGAGGACTCTCAGATTCTAATATTTTTCTAACACGGTACAAACATTTTTTTACTTTATCAAATTCTGTGTAGTACCTATGGATTTAAAATGTTCACTATGCCCCTGGATAAAATCCTTGAGGGATTCATTTTCCAAAATAAAATAATGTGTGGTAGGTTTCTACAGTTTAGGTTTCTTACCGTAGCTGCTCATTTCCCCACAAGATATTGTAGGCAAATTTGTGTTCCAAAATTCAAATGGTGTGTGCCTTCCCTTCTGAGCCCTGCTGTTTGTCCAAACGGAGGTGTTTGCCCACATGTGGCATATCAGTACCTCAGAAGAAATTGTGTGTGCAAAATTGTTGTGCCCATTTTCCCAAGCTATCCATTGTAAAAGCAAAAATATTGGTGCTAAATTAACATGTTAGAAGATAAATTACAATTATTTTTTGCTCGTTCCACTTTTTATTTATTCTTGGGTAGCACCTGATGGTTAAAACGTTTCCTGTAGTGAGTTCTGAAATATTTGAAGGATCTGATTTTTAAAATGGTTTCACTTTTGGGGAGTTTCCAATATATAGGTCCCTCGAATTACACATAAATTGAAAACCTGTCTAAAATACAGTTTTTGTACATTTCTTGAAAAAAATACATATTGCTGCTAAATTTGTAATTCTTATAACATCTTAACAAAATTAAATAACATTTGAAAAATGATGCAGATGTAAAGTAGAGGTATGGAATATGTTATTTATGAATTATTTTGTGCAGTATGACTAACTGGTTTACAAATGTAAACAATGAAAGTTGGAAAATTGAGAAATTTTATCCAGCACAAAAATATAGATATAAATTTACCACTTAACATAAATTACAATATGTCATGGAAAAACTGCCTCAGAATCATTGAGATTCGTTGAAGTATTCCAGAGTTATTACTGCATAAAGTGACGCTAGTCAGATTTCCAAAATTTGGCCTAGTCATTAAGGGGTTAAACAATTGTTGTATAGTGCAGAAAATACAGTAATTTGAGGTTTAATGAAAGCACAGGTGAAAATATATCATTTTGTAAAGCACAATGTGTCCTAAAAATGTCTCCAAAGTACTTTAATAAGAAAAAGAATTCCAAAGTTAGGCCCCTTTCACACTAGCGTTTCTGTCTGGATCCGGCAGATCCGGTCAGAAATCCACATCTGCCGCATTTGCCGACTAACGGCTGTACTTGCTGCACACTTGTGGCAAGCCGCATGCATTCTCTATGGGGCTTGCGGCAAGTGCGGTATTGCCCCGATCCGTCACTTCCGGCCGCGAAAAAAACCCGCTGCGTTCAGCTTTTTTTTTTCGCGGCCGAAAGTGCTGGATCCGGACGATCGTGTAATCGCACTTGCCGCATCGGACAGCAAGCCCCAAAGACAATGCCTGGGGCTTGCCAGATCCGGGCCGCAGTGCGGCCGTTAGGCGGCAGATGCGGTAAATCTGTTAAATCTGCCGCACATCAGCGAAACCACTGATGTGAAAGGTCCCTCACTTAATTTGAAGCATGCGAGAGTAGGCTGCATTATTGATGGCTTCATATATATAATAATGATATGATGGCCATGCACAACATTGTAGATCCTCCTTTCTTTTACTAATTATACTCACTGCAATTATTTAGGAGTACTGTCAGTCTCTCTGGCCTAGATGCAACATATGCTTTTACAGTCATCATTTTCAATACTCTCAAGTTATAATTAATTCAACAAGTGCCTGTGTATACCACATTAGAGAGAGAAATGACATACAAATTACTGTTATTACTGTTCTTTGTTCCATAGTAGCCATGTCATTATGTGCCACTGATAAGAAAAAGACAATGAGGTAAACATTGTATATGTATGGCAAGGATAGAAGCTTCTAATATAAGATGCTAGCCAAGAATGTAATATTGTAATATGGATGGTAATATAATATGTATCAGAAATTAATGAAAATTCTGTCTTTGTAAACATTTTTCTATTTCAGGAGTGTATTCTAATAATAGCCTTGATTTTATTGTTTATTTTTTCTTTGAAATTATAATTTACCTAGTATTGTTTTTTTCTAAGAATTGTTCTGGTTAATTTCTGTCTCCAGGGGACTATTTCTCCATTTTCTGTTTCAAAATTGCAGTTGCAAAGTCTATGCGTTAAATAAATATATACCATATACTACATTGTAGTTTCAGGCTTCCAAGATCACATGGCAAAATAGTGGTATCAATAGCAATTCAAGTTTATTTCTAGATAAAGGTGATTCAAGGAAAAAGACACTGAAACAAATTGGAACAATAATGGAATCAGCATATTTAAATTGCCACTGTCGTTTCAAGAATCTTTCTAGAAATCAGTAGTGCAAAAAACATAAGAAACTTTAAGCCCCCGTTACACGGGTGACATCGCCGCCTATTACATAGGCGACGTAGGGGTGTGGCCTATCGGCGGGACATCGCCCCTATGTCGCCTCATGTAAAGGGGCGATGGCGGTGCCGGGCGGTCGCCTGGTTTCAGAGCAGTGCTCTGAAACCAGGTGACCATCATGGGGCGATGTGCACACATTGCCCCATGTAACCGGCCGCCGGCGACCAGTTAGGCGATGGGAGCCATAGGCTCCCATTGTCCTGCATCGCCGCTAGGGTTTAGCCTGACAGCTCGCCGGCGCGGGGCTGGAGGTGTCGCCCCGTGTAAACGGGGGACGGCGACGCTGGCGGGGCGCCAAAAACGTGCACGCACCCACCAGCCACCGCCGACATCCCCAGCCCCATCGCCAGGTGTGACGGGGCCTTTAAATGATATCAAAAACTGCTTCTTTCTCCATGATTGATCCATAACTCTGTAGGAGGATGGCCTATGCTTTACCCCCTTCATGACCTATGATGTATATTTACGTCATAGGTTACCTCTCACCCTTTGATGCAAGCCCCCACACTGAGCTCGCATCCCCCCACATCTCAGCTGATTTCATTGACGTGGAGAGCAATGAATTATAAATCATATTTCTGCAGTCCAACTATCTCAATACAATGGGGTTCATGGGCAGTGGACGTGCAGACTGTGATCTCCAGCACCATTTTACTGAAGAAAGTCTGTAGAATCCTCAGGTCTTTACCAAAATGGCGCTGGTGGCAGCGCATACACTGTTGCATTTTAAAGTCTTGTCACCATTTTATTGAAAACGGTTAGACCGCAGAAGAGCACTACATATTCACTGCTTCTCATATCCTTAACCACAAGCAGCAAATATCCCAGCAGCTGACGTCACTTAAGCACTGAAGTCAGTTGTTGGCATCAGAAGAGGACACCCCACACCGAGGTAACAGAGGAAATGTATGTAGAATCATTTTGGTCTTTATTTAATGTCTGCGGTGTGATTGGAGCCATATAGACCAAAATGGTGCAATCTATGCCAGGATGAGGGCCATATGTACCAGGATGTGGGACCCATATACATGAAATGGGCGCAGGAAGGAGGACATTAGTACATAATTGGGGGATATTGCCCCCATAACAGTTTTAGTAGTAAATCCCATCCACTATGATGCAACATGACTACATTTTTAGCTTCAATTTGTTTGTCTATTTTCCTCCTCTAATACATAGGTGCATTTTACAGTCAAAACAATATGGTATGTAACATTTAGACCACCATGCATAGTCATTAATTTAACAGTATAGGATAATATAAGAAAAGTAGGTAGCACTACCAAGTAAATTTGAACAATATACCGGTACCTCTCTTCATTGTACCATAGTTATCACAACGTTCTGGTTCGGTGTGAATCTTTCTGCTTGAAAAAGGTTCACACTGACCTGAAACGTTGCGGTAACTATGGTCCAATAAAGAGAAGCATATTGTTCAACTTTACTTGGGAGTGCTGCCTACCTTACTTATATTATTCTATGGAATTTTGCAACTAAAAATTGCTTGGGAGGATTTTTGCACCCAATTTTAGTTTTTGCTATTTCTCATATTGGTTTCGGTGCTGCTCTTTTTTTTCTATCTGCATTCATTTAAAGGGAACCTGTCAGCGCGATTTAGCCCCCTATTCTACCACTACCTGTCCCTGCACCTTGCTATCTCATCCCTAACCATCTTTCTCTGAGCTAAAACAGCACTATATAGCTTTAGAAAAACAATTTAAAGGGATCCTGTCACCTCCAGAATGCCTCGTAAGCTACCAAAACATGTCCCTGCAGCATCCTATCACTAATCTCACACTCCTTTTGTCTCCTAAAAGCATCCTGTGAAAGTGAATAAAAACGTTTTAATACTCACTCATTAGTGATTATAATTAGCAGTGACTATATTCTTTAGTCACCAGGGCGGGCTGTTTTGCAGCCTCGAGGATCCACCCTCTCTTTGTCTGTGCTGCTGTGAAACTGAAACTGAAGGCAGGACTAATGATTTGCATTCTGTGAGTGATAGAGAGGGGGGAGGGTAAAGTCTGCATAAGCAGAGCACAAGCAGAGTACACAGACAGAGAGAGGGTGGATCCTCGAGGCTGCAAAACAGCCTGCCCTGGTGACTAAAGAATATAGCCACTGCTAATTATAATCACTAATGAGTGAGTATTAAAATGTTTTTATGCACTTTCACAGGATGCTTTTAGGATACAAAAGAAGTGTGAGATTAGTGATACTATGCTGCAGGGACAGGTTTTCCTAGCTTAGGAGGCGTTCTGGAGGTGACAGGATCCCTTTAATAACTTACATTTTCCTATTGTAATGAGGGCTCCAGTCTACGGCGTAGACTGGAATAGGTGGTCTCTGGGGCTCCATTCTGCCATCCTCACAGGCTCTTAGCACGCCATCTCCATACAGCAGGGGTGGGGAACTCCAGTCCTCGAGGGCCGCAATCAGTGCAGGTTTTCAGGATTTCCTTAGTTTTGCACAGGTGATAACATAATCACTTGCACTGGTGATGATTCCAATCCCTGTGCAATACTAAGGAAATCGTGAAAACCTGCACTGATTGCGGCCCTCGAGGACTGGAGTTCCCCACCCCTGCCATACAGTATGACATGCACCCATACGTAAGCTCCGGTCTGGTGCATAGTGGAGACTTATCAGATGTATGGCCCGGCCTCAATATGATCGGTGTGCATGCAGTACAGCCCATACACCTGCACACTGCGCAGGACTGGATTTGACATTTTGGCAGCACGTTATACTATGAGAAGGTGGGAATTAAAAAAAAATGAACAGGAGAAGGAATGATAATGCCCAGTGGGGTGCAGCAGTCATGGGGCCAGGGTACTCAGCTTCCAGGGCTCAACAGTTCAGGGGGTGTCACGGTGGCACTCCCCAGAAGTCGTGGCTTCGACTGGTCGTTAAAAAGAGTTATTTACAGGGAAATAAAGTTCATTATGACACCATTTGTGTTTCTGATCAGGGATGACCAGTGCTGCTTGCAAGGGTTCCCATAGGATGGGTGGATAGGCAGATTGATAATTCACTCCTCACAGGCAGAGCAGGCACCTGGGATTGAGTCAAGATGTAGATGTGGATGTTCCAGTGAATGCAGGAAGGCGCTGAAGGAGTAGACAGACACAGGGGTTGCAGTTCTTACTGGCTCTTTTACTGAAGACTGTCACAGTTCTTGCCCAACCGAGGTACTGTGTCCCTCCAGATTGCAGCTTGGCCAGCTCACAGGCAATCCAAGTTTACTCCATTGAGACACCATTCATGTGCCTTCCCTAGCTACCTGTTCTCACTATGCTGTTCTCCTCTCTCTTCCTGCATCTTCGTGCTACTGATCCCAAGGCAGGTGAGTGCGGGCCCTTTGTGAACGACTGTCTGGCCAGTCCTATCGACCCTGTATATTCTCTTAGTCTGGGAGATTCCACAGTAGGTGACCACTGCTCCTGCAGTGGTCTCTGGTTTCTTGGTTTGGTCTGGCAGATCTACACCAAATTGGGGCCAGCACCCCTTTGCAACCAGTTCTTCTACCCGGCCTGGATGGCCAGCTGTAGATTTGGGGTTCTCTGAACTGGGGTTTGGCAGCTGACCTACCCACTGGTCCCGCTAGGCCCCAGCTCCAGTGTCCCCTAGAACTCCATCTTGTTTCTCTCTCCGATCAACTCACTTTTCTAACTAACTCCTCCCACCCCCTAGACCTACTCCTTCTTCCAGCTAGGAAATTGGCTTGTACAATACGAGACTCTTCCTCCCAGAATCTCCCTGGCCTGGAGTTTGGATGGGTGTTGGGTGTGTTTTGAAGTGTCGCAGCTTTTTGTTACCAGCTTACCTGAGAGCATGGCACCACACCTGTGGAGTAGGTGCAGTACCACTGTGGCGACCAAACCTCAGTGGCGCCTCATTGGCATGTTAAGAGCCTGCGAGGGGGAAAGAATGGAGACTTGGAGACCACACATTCCAGTCTACGGCGTAGTCTGGATGTAAGTTATTAAATCATTTTTGACAAGCTTTATAGAGCAGTTTTAGCTCAGAGAGGGATTGTTAGGGATGTGCTAGCAAGGTGCAGGGAGGGACAGGTAGTGGTAGAATAGGGGGGCTAAATCGTGTGACAGGTTTCCTTTAATAGTAGATATCCAGTTTGTTAATATGTTAATGAGCCAAACAGACCCATTGCTCATTTTCAAGACTTCAGAATTCACTAAATATAGATTTTAAATATGATTAACAGGTCAGACAATGACATAATGTTGACAGTTTTAACATTGAATTTAATTAAGCTTTTGGCATGTATCAAGATAGAAAGCAACAAGTAAATTGCACAAAGGTACAAAGGTAATTAAAATCTATTTCAAACATGCTCAGTTATTAAAGTGAAGCATTACTTTAATAATAGAATGATTAACTAATTACAAGTATTTATAGAACAATTGTTGTTCAGTTGTTGCTTTTGTTTTCCACTCTTGATTTTGTGATGCATATCCATTATTATCTTTCTATAAAAAGAGAAAAAATGGTTCATTTTGGCAGAGATGCCAACACTCTGGCTCTATCATCTTTCTACATATAACAGTAATGTTTGTAGTTAGTATTTAATAAAAAATGAGTCAGTCGACAGGGTAGGGGGTACTCAGATACCGGGGCAGATGGTCACTTTGATGGGGGATCACGGATGGTCGGTTCCCAATTCATGCCCTGGACCCTCAATGGCGGGGATGGTGGGGGATGATGATGATGGATGGGGTTATGGGAACGTGATGCCACCTGTGGTACCTGGTAACATGGATACCAGCACTGCAGCTGGCCGCTGAGGTGATGGAGGTGCAGCTCAGAATAGTACAGCTCCCCACAGGTGGAGCTTTACCTCAGGACAGCGGGGTAGATGAGGGAGTCATTGTCCTCATCTCTTTGATGCTGCGGGAGCCCTCGGGGCTATTTACTGGTACCGGGCAGATGTTCAAGTACACTGTACAGTCTGGCTAAGCACGGATGTAACCACAGATTTTGAGGTAACTTTGCAGAATCTGTCGGTGGTCCCTTTTGTAATAGCTTTCTGGGTTCCTCTTTAACTCTCTTTAACCACACTGAAGAGCCCTTTCGCCAGTCCTCTGGTCTGTTACTGTTAGGTACAGTCGGTTCCTTACCGGTACGGACGGGAGCGACAGAAGAGTAATCCTCCCACCACTGGAATTCGGTCCTTTCCCTAAAGTGTCCTGGACCCAATTTGGAACTGAGTTAAGGATTCAGTCCGTGGCGCTATGGCTGCCTTATGTCGGTCCCACAGCTTGTCGGTTTGCAGTCAGGGATAAAACAAAAGAATACTTGGCTCAACCTTAATATGAAAATAGGGTGCTCAGAGGAAAATGTAGATATATATTATAAATGAGCTCTGGCACACCAAAAATAGAAAAGGAGTCACTTAGTGCTGCTGAATAAGCTTTTAATGAAAGTTCAGTCTTTTGATCATATTCTCAGAATCACAATTATTGAAATTGAAAAAAACGTTTTTTCGGCTTGACAGCCTTCATCAGTTTATACAACCATATAAGAAAAACATACAAAAAAAAACATAAGTACAAATACATTGCCAGTCAATGTACATGATATTAACAGCAGTGATAATATAATCTTCTACTGCAATGTTATATGTGATAGTATATCATGTTTTATTTCATCAATATAACAGACAGTGGGGCATAAGCAACCGGTGCTGAATTGTCCCCTTCGGTTTCTGGGTCACCTCTCTCCAAAGAGGTGCCCTGCTGTAACAGACGCAGTCTCCTGACGTCCGTCCTCCTGCTGACTCACTTGCTGACTGACTAACACTCACTCCAAGTCTCCCGCTCTACTCTAGGCTCCACCCCTTGGGACCTACTGAATATACGGTCCCCTGTCCTAAGGTGCCCTATTTTATGAGTGCTTGTGAGACAGACTCTGTGACATCCCTGACACATCCCTGACTACAGAGGCACTACACCTTCTGTTTGGGGTGCAGTACCTCCCTGTGGCGCCTTGCCACAGGGGCGCCACAGAAACATAATTAGTTACATCCTGTTATTAGAGTCAGTTAACGACTTTGACAGGGTGAAGTGGCCGTTACTCTGGAGGTCCCATTGAAATTTGGGCTGGACCTGATTTTCAAAACTAGATAAGAATCCTATAAACGTAACCTAAGGTAATATTAGGATAAATGGGTTAGAAAAAACAGACAGGACTGCCACTCTTCTGCTCATCTTTTCCCTCTTTATTGAAGCCCTGGGGACAAAATATCTGGCTCATAACCCACGTAAGGTGCTCAGGGAAGAAAAGACTCAAAATATATATTAAACCTGGCACACTTATTCACTATACAATGATGAGCGGGAGACGTCAACTCAAACTATCATAATTTTATTATGATTAAAGAAACGTAACTCTGTCCTTGCCGGTTCGACCAATCAGGTCTTCACAGAGGATACAGGAGCTCTGACAGTATGTACAAAATTAAACAAAAAAGACAGTCAGTTCCTGACACATAACAAATTTGCAACAATCAAAATATCCTAACGAAAATGATTAAGGAAAAAGACATACAAGATGAGTTGACACTCAGTTTCATGCAAATACCTGTATAGTGTACAATCGGGCACACGCTCCCATAGTGCATAATCTCGTCACTATTATATATACATAAGAACAAAAGTAAAGCAAGAAAAAATGACGAGGTGAAGCATTGTGCCTATATGATATAAACAGGGGCGTAACTACCGGCATAGCAGACGTAGCAGTCGCTTTGGGGCCCGGCCCTTGTGGGGGCCCGGACCCAGCGCCGCTACGCTGCTATCCGGTCAGCTACAGGCCCCCAGTGTGTATATACAGGTCCCCCACTCCTCCTCTGCTGCACACGTCACCTGTAAAGGAATACATCATACTTACTTATCTCTGCCGGCTGCCGCCGCTCTGCACCGCGCTCTGTCTTCATCCAGCTTCTTCCTGGTTGTGACCAGGGGCGTAACTACCGGCATAGCAGACGTAGCAGTCGCTTTGGGGCCCGGCCCTTGTGGGGGGCCCGGACCCAGCGCCGCTACGCTGCTATCCGGTCAGCTACAGGCCCCCAGTGTGTATATACAGGTCCCCCACTCCTCCTCTGCTGCACACGTCACCTGTAAAGGAATACATCATACTTACTTATCTCTGCCGGCTGCCGCCGCTCTGCACCGCGCTCTGTCTTCATCCAGCTTCTTCCTGGTTGTGACGTCATTTCCTGCGCCCGGCGGTCACAACCAGGAAGAAGCTGGATGAAGACGGAGCGCGGTGCAGAGCGGCGACAGCGGCAGCCGGCAGAGATAAGTAAGTATGATGTATTCCTTTACAGGTGACGTGTGCAGCAGAGGAGGAGTGGGGGGCCTGTATATACCCACCAGGGGCCTGTATACTACCACCAGGGGCTCTGTATACTACCACCACCAGGGGCCTGTATACTACCACCAGGGGCTCTGTATACTACCCCCACCAGGGGCTCTGTATACTACCACCACCAGGGGCTCTGTATACTACCACCACCAGGGGCTCTGTATACTACCACCACCAGGGGCTCTGTATACTACCACCACCAGGGGCTCTGTATACTACCACCACCAGGGGCCTGTATACTACCACCAGGGGCCTGTATACTACCACCAGGGGCTCTGTATACTACCACCACCAGGGGCTCTGTATACTACCACCACCAGGGGCTCTGTATACTACCACCACCAGGGGCTCTGTATACTACCACCACCAGGGGCCTGTATACTACCACCAGGGGCCTGTATACTACCACCAGGGGCCTGTATACTACCACCAGGGGCTCTGTATACTACCACCACCAGGGGCTCTGTATATACCACCAGGGGCCTGTATACTACCACCACCAGGGGCTCTGTATACTACCACCACCAGGGGCTCTGTATACTACCACCACCAGGGGCCTGTATACTACCACCAGGGGCTCTGTATACTACCACCAGGGGCCTGTATATACCACCACCAGGGGCTCTGTATACTACCACCAGGGGCCTGTATATACCACCACCAGGGGCTCTGTATACTACCACCAGGGGCCTGTATACTACCACCAGGGGCCTGTATACTACCACCAGGGGCTCTGTATATACCACCACCAGGGGCCTGTATACTACCACCAGGGGCTCTGTATATACCACCACCAGGGGCCTGTATACTACCACCAGGGGCCTGTATATACCACCACCAGGGGCTCTGTATACTACCACCAGGGGCCTGTATATACCACCACCAGGGGCTCTGTATACTACCACCAGGGGCTCTGTATATACCACCACCAGGAGCCCTGTATACTACCACCAGGGGCCTGTATAAACCACCACCAGGGGCTCTGTATACTACCACCAGGGGCCTGTATATACCACCACCAGGGGCTCTGTATAATACCACCAGGGGCCTGTATATACCACCACCAGGGGCTCTGTATACTACCACCAGGGGCTCTGTATATACCACCACCAGGGGCCTGTATATACCACCACCAGGGGCCCTGTATACCACCACCAGGGGCCTGTATATACCACCACCAGGGGCCCTGTATACCACCACTGGGGCCTGTATATACCACCACTGCGGAGGCTGCTGTAATACTGCTGGGGCCTGTATATACCACTGGAGAGGCTGCGGTATACCACTGGGGCTGCTGTATATACTGCTGGGGCCTGTAAGGGGGTGTGTCTTGAAGGGGCGTGTCATTTGGGGGGGCGTGTCTTGGAGGGGCGTGTCATTGGGGGCGTGTCTTGGAGGGGGCCCCGTTCAAAAGTTTGCTATGGGGCCCTGCCAGTTCTAGTTACGCCCCTGGATATAAAAGATTGTGAAAAGTGAGCACCCATATGCCAGACCCCAATTCCATTTAATTAAACAGATGGTGAGAAGGTATAGGGCAACTGCCTGTGAAAAATAGGAAAACCAGCATGGGTGCAATCTCCTGAATCTATAGGAGAGTACAGCACCTAGGGATATCAGACACAAGGCTATTAACTCAAGGAGACAGTAACTGTTTCAAGTTGTATCGATGTCACATCATAATACCTATGCCTATGGTGTGGATAAGTGTATCCACTTGTGGCCATTCATATAAGGCCTTTAATGGCCCAGATTTGAACTGAAAAAAGGAAAGAAACTGCTTTTAATAAAGCACTGGCTTCCTCAAATGCTGTGTTAAAATGAACAGTTAGTGCCTATGAATACCTGGAAACCTGGAGCTTGGAGACCCCGAGGCCGAATACCCGCATTAGCCGGTGACATCGCCGTTCACCGGTGGCGGTACAGCAGGGAAAGCTTCCCCTACCCATCAGACCACCAGGTGGGGAAGTCTGGAGGATCCGGGCGTGACCGCATTACGCTGCTCTGGCTTTGGCGGGCACGGAGGCAGCGGTTGACACGAGGGAGGGGAGGTGCTGGCGGGAATGCCTGCCTTATCGCTTTGTCTGAATGAGGGGAGCACGGACACGGAGCACCCCCAGACACTGGAGACTGAGGAGAGGAGAAGCTGACAAAGCCAACTAATTAATAAAGTCAGCGGTGAGTGGTGAAAGACAGGGAGCAGGAACTTCAGGGGAGACTGACGTGGCCCCTGAAAATCAAAATCCCAGTGATAGTATGGCCCCCAGGGAATAGACCCCCTTGGTGAGATAGAGGGTGGCGCAGTCTCAGTAAACAGTGAATGTACAGGTGGTTGAGAAGTGGTCTGCCAGAGAAGAGACGGTCAGGGGAGAAAGAGCTGGATTCAGATCCTGAAAATATGGCGACCCTCCTTGGGAAAAGAGGAAAATAACAACAGTCTCAGCAACCCCGGGCAGAAAAGAGAAGGGAGGGGGGAGAAACAGCTGGGCTGGCAGCTACAAGAATGTCCCCCTGTGCACTCAAAGCGAGCCCAGTCAGACATCCAGGGCACTGGAAGAGGCAACTGCACACCATGCTCTAATGAAGTCCTTTGTGGATATGGCTCAGGATCTTAAAGCACACCTTTCTGAGAGTCTCCAAGTGATTGTAAGGGACACTATAAAATCGTCAATGGCGATGGTCAAGGAAGAAATCGCCCAACATGATTAAAGACTGGTAGAGGTGGAACAGCGCCTCTCAGAGGCAGAAGATAGAATTGCTCAATTGGAGCAGGAACTGGTGGAGGCGGCGAGAGTTTCTAGATGGACAAGAGAGAAAGTGGATGACCTGGAGAAAAGATCTCGAAGAAATAATTTGAGAGTGATCGGCCTCCCGGAATCTATCCCCTATGCACACCTAAATGACATTTTTGAAAAGGAAATACCCAAGGCTCTGGACATTGCTAATGTGTGTCGGGTAGAGAGGGCCCACAGGTTGCCTTGCCTCGCTCACCCGCAGACAATAGAGGCAACAAGGAATCACCTGACAATCAACAGAAACCGCGTCAGGCTATAGCCCGGTTCTTGGATTTCAAGGATAAGGAGAAAATCCTTCAGACCTTTCGGAAACGAAGATCTCCATTACTTATCAGAGGTCACAAGGTGGTGATCTTTAATGACTTCTCTCCAGAGTTATCCCGAAAAAGGAAACAATTAATGAAATCTGTAGCCTGTTATATAAGAGAAACATCCCGTTCCAGATGCTTTATCCAGCTGTGCTCAAAGTATCCAATGGGAACAATTCTCCGTTGTACTTCAGAGATGCGAAAGAGGCCCTAAGACAGTTTACTACCAGCGCCAGAAGATCGCCGGAGCCGGAGGGGAGATCTCCGGTTTGCTCACCCGCGTCCGAACCCTTGCCGAGTCCAGTTGCTTCGGAGGAGATAATACCGCCAAGTTCGGTACTGGATGTCCGAGCCAAGTAGGGTGATAGGACATAAAGAAACAAAAAATGCATGAACGCTGATCCTACTGGTGAAGGAGACTAGCCGTTCTGAAGAGAATTGTTGTTTTTTTTCTTTTTTGTGTGTATGTGTGTCTCTCTCAATTCTCTATTATAGGACAGATTCCATCGATGATACTGGGACTTATACTTGATGGGAGGCTTTCCTGAGGAACTCAACCCCAAGTACTGAATACTGAGGGCTATGCTTGAGCAAGAGATGAGGGATATACTGTTCGGGACAACATGGCTGAACAACTCTTGACGCTAAGTTATGACCTTCAACATGGGCCGCGGGAGGGATGGGGGGAGAAATGATGGACATCGGAATAAAGGAAGTGTATTGCCATTGTTGCTAGTTGACGTGGGAGGTTCCTCCGTCGACGGGTATTGGGAGAATCGTATTTGAAAACCATGTTTTGTTCTGCTTTCAACGAAGGGGTTTGGGGTACGTTTGTTCGATTGTTGGGGAGATGGGGTATGGGGAAAATACGCCGCCAGAGGTACTTTTAGATAGAGGGGAGGGGATGAAGGTGACATGGAATACGGGGAGACGCCCTTTAGTATCCTCGCTACAGGCAAGAAATGTCTTAATTATACCCCACAATGGTGAACATACTGTCATGGAATGTCAAAGGCTTAAGATCTCCTCACAAGAGATTGATGATATTGCAGCAGCTGAAAAAACTAAAAGGTGACATTGTACTCCTACAGGAGACACATCTCCTAAAAGAATACATGTTCCGCATGCATAAGATGTGGGTGGGGGCGATATATGGTTCAGGGGCAGTGGGACGAAAAGCAGGAGTGCTTATCCTAATCCACAAGGCAGTGCCATTCAAATTGATTTCATGGGATCATGATAAAGAAGGCAGACATGTGAGAGTTTCTCTAGAGATATCAGGAGCAATACTGCATATCCAAAATGTATACGCTCCGAACTCTAACCAGAAACCGTTCCTCTCTTACATACATGACAAATTAATATTACAAGACAAACAAGAATTGGTGGTGGGCGGGGATTTTAATTTGGTGATGTCCAGAGAAAAAGACAGTCTGACAGCTTGACACAGAGATCTGGAGTATCGGAGGGAGGAGGGAGACTTTCGGAACCGACCCTTAGAGACTTTGCCAAACAGATAGGGTTACATGATATATGGAGACTGCGGAACCCAATGGGGAGAGAGTTTACACATTACTCCCACCCACATGGAACCTGGTCAAGAATTGAGTTGTTCCTTGTGGGAGATCACGTTGTCCAAAGGACAGATAATACTGCAATGTATGACATGGTGATTTCTGACCATGGCCCAGTTGGACTGGAGCTGCGGGACAGATATCCCAAAGGGACTGACTGTTTATGGCGGTTCCCGACGTATTTGCAATCTGACTCAAAAATTGTTAAGGGAATGGTGGTCGGTATATTCTTTGGACAATGGGGCTCATCGAGACGATCCATTGCTATTTTGGGACACGGCCAAGGCTGTTCTCCGTGGCAAGATACTAGCCTACACGGTGACATTAAAAAGAAAGGCGATGTCCTTATTCCTGAAATACAGTGAATTAACCAGACGGGCTTACAGTGACTTTAAAAATCAACCCACATTGCAGAATAAAGACCACTGGCTTGCCCAAAGAAAGAACTTTGATGACTGGGCCCGGATGAGGGAAAGAATGTACAAAGCAGATTGTGAGCTGAAATTATACAGACATGGGGACAAGGCGGGAAAGATTCTCACTAATCTGGCCAGGGGGAAGGGAAAGATCTCAATGATTACCACTCTAATTGACAGGGGGGGTACGATGACATCAGACCCGAAAAAAATGATAGACATCTTGAGACAATATTATGCTGAACTGTATAAAACTCTCCCCGACGAGGCTGGTAGTGGCAGAGACTGGATAGGGGGAACGGGCCTCAACAACATTTCGAATGAGGATCTGGAGATGCTAAATGCCAAATTAGGAGATACAGAAATCTTAAAAGCAATTAAAAACCTGAACCCTAGTAAGGCACCGGGACCTGATGGGTTCAGCTGTGTTTTTTTCAAGATTTGGGAGAATGGGTGGTCTCATGCCTAGGGAACGTGTTCAATAAATTAATGGAGGGGGGACAGCTGTCTGAACACACAAATTTGGCCTATATTAAGTTGATCCCAAAAGGCGAAAAAAATTTGGAACAATCAGCAAACTATCGTCCCATATCACTGATAAATGTTGACTCAGAGATAGCCTTTAAAATCCTAGCCAATCGACTAGCGTTGGTACTTCCTAAACTGATAGAACCACAACAAGCGGGATTCATTAAGGGCCGTTCAGCAGTAATTAACATTAGGAAAGCACTACTAGCGATGGACGTGGCTGGGGTGGGGGACAGTGAAGGCTGGGCGGGTCCAGCTGTGGTCACCCTAGATGCGGAAAAAGCTTTTGATAATGTTGAGTGGCCATGGCTGGACCTGGTACTTGACAGGGTGGGGATAGTGGGGCCGGCAAGAGTATTCCTTAGACAGTTGTATCATAACCCGAGAGCACGTATCAGCCTACTGGGATTCCTGTCAGACGTTTTCCCTCTGGGAAGGGGGACTTGTCAGGGTTGCCCCCTGTCTCCCCTTCTTGTTAACTTAGCACTGGAACCGTTGTCACAGCTATTGGCTTCGGGGACTCTATTCAGAGGCATCAAAGTGGGGGGGGGGGGGGGGGAACTGAGGGTCAGCTTATTCGCAGATGATATAGCCCTCTATATGCATGACCCAGTTCATAACCTGCCCGCAGTACTGGAAAAGATAGATGAATTTGGGAGGCTCTCAGGATTCAAGCTAAATAGATCCAAGTGCGAGATACTGTTCACTAGAGGTGGGGACCAGGCTGGGAGGGGTACTCATCTGGCTCCTGATGTCCATGGGATCCCCGTGGGCAGAGATCACCTGAAATATCTGGGTATTAACATCGTAAGGTCGGGTGGGGCGATGTACAATCTAAACTACATTCCACTGATATCTAAAATAGAATTAGAGTTGAGGAGATGGGAGGGGCTGACGCTGACTCTGACGGGAAGATGCCATTTGATAAAGATGGTTTGCTTTGCCAGATTGATGTACCCGCTCCAGACCCTGCCACTGCTGCTAAGACAGATGGACGTCCACAAATTGACGAGACTGTTTACGAAATTTATATGGAGAGGCAGAAAGCCAAGGATGAGACTGAATACTCTGATGATGACTAAGGGAGCGGGGGGCCTGGGATTCCCAAATATACGTGGATATAATCTGGCCTGTCTGACCCTTCACATATTGGATTGGCTCAGGGGCTCCAGCAAATTCTCAGATTACCTCCTAGAGAGCGCAATATGTAAACCATGGAGTTTGGCATCGGTGCTACACACTCCGGGGGCTGATCTGCCGTGTCTTCTCCGGTCTGCAGTAATATTCCGCGATACGATCGCCTCATGGAAGGCAATTCATAAGAAAATGCACCTGCCATGGAAGATATAAAAATACCTGGACCTGTGGAGGTGCCCGGCCTTTCCCCTGGGAAGGGAAAATACACTTTTCCAGGGATGGAGAAATAGAGGAGTGCAGAAGGCAGGAGATCTTTTTCATGACACTGAGGCTAGGCGGTTAACATGAGGGAACTCAGGGCCAGATATGATCTGCCGGAATCACAGGTGCTTCAATTTGGCCAGGTACGTTCTCATGTCATGGCCCTCCGGGGCAGAACATATCAACAACGGGTGGGATGATGTGATGTCGCTGGACCCTTCGGTCACCAACATCTCCTCGTTGTACGCAATATTGAGAGGTT
Source organism: Allobates femoralis (assembly GCA_033576535.1). Taxonomy (NCBI): domain Eukaryota; kingdom Metazoa; phylum Chordata; class Amphibia; order Anura; family Aromobatidae; genus Allobates; species Allobates femoralis. Next base: position 174,354,668 of record JARQOC010000005.1, read on the forward strand.
ATATGACTCCCAATGCCCAAAATGCATTGTTTAAGGGATGGGTGAATCAGTTTCACAACTCAGACATAGACTCAAAAACATTGACAGGATGGACACAGAAAATATTAAAGATCAGAGATGGAGGGATTCGTACTTCAGAATAATTCATAGAGCTATTCTAGGTTTTAACTTATATACGGGAGCGAACAGACCCGACAGATTAGATCACTGCCCGAAATGTAAGACTCCCAAATCTGACCTATACCACGGTATATGGACTTGTGAGAAAATCAGACAGCTGTGGTCAACTGTACAGACTTGTGCTATGACCTTGTTGGGTGTGGTGGTTCCCTTGGACCCGGTAAGGTGGGTGTTTCATGACATGAGAGGCTTTCAGCTCAATAAAGGGGAGACTCATATACTTCACCTCTTGGCAATGGCCACAAAACGATTAATCTTGGGGAGGTGGGTGACTACATCCCCTCCTTCGCTATCGGACGTAACACAGGAACTGAGGAGGGTCACGGCGTGGGAGAGGTTGGAGGCAGTGCGGGATATGGACAGGTTGGCTGAGAAATTTTTTCAAAAATGGAGGGTATTCATCTCCACCCAACTTTCAGGGGAGGAACTGCAATGGACAATATACCCATTTAGAAACTCTTACTGGTACATCATGGAGGACTTGAGGGGCTCCTTGGGCCCCCTGAAATTACAACCTGTAGAGATGACAGGCTGATCTTGCATTTGTAAAGTTTATGATCTTTAATAACAAGGTTAGATGAGCTGAGGTCGCGTTAGACCCCTCTATTGCTATTGGTCACAGTGTTCATGGCGGAAGGGGGGAGGGGGGAGGGAGGGGAGTTTGGGATGTTGGATTTTTTAATTTTCTGACTTTATGATATTGTCATATTGACTGTAAAATGGGGAGGGAGAAAAAGAGAGGATTTGGAAATGGTTTTTAATTTTATTCTCTTCTCTTCTCTAACATGCACAGGGCCGCCACTAGGGGGTTACAGCCCGTACTGCAGTGAGGGGCCCGGGCCTGACTGCAGGGGGCGTGGCCATTAGACTGGGGCAGAGGGCCCCCTGAGCTGCGTGATCACTCCCCCCACTGACGAGTACCTGTGTGCGGGGATCTACTAGCTGGCCACTCCCTTCCCGACCAGGAAGTGCACGTCACTGAGCACCTCCTTAGCTGCTCCTCTGGTCTCCTCTTCCGCCTCATCTATCCTGCACAGCATCAATTGGGTAGGCGGAGCCAAGTGGGGGGACGACAAGAGCTTGCAGAAAGCATGAGGAGAGGGGAGTGAAGTGAGCAGCCACAGGAGCACCCCCTCCTCCTCCTATAATGTCACCACCAGCTCAGCAGTCGGGAGTAGGGGAGGGGGAGAGAAGATGGCTGACAGGAGCCTCCACAATGTGTGTACAGACGTCATCTGCTGATTCCCACTACAGGCCTCCCTCACTGGGTACACCATGATTATGAAGAAGAGAGTGAGTATATATATATGTGTGCGTGATACAGATATCATGTATGAGTGTGATGTGTGTGTCATGTGCTGTGTGTCTCTGTGTCATCTGTGTGCTGTGTGTCTCTGTGTCATCTGTGTGCTGTGTCTCTGTGTCATCTGTGTGCTGTGTCTCTGTGTCATCTGTGTGCTGTGTGTCTCTGTCATCTGTGTGCTGTGTCTCTGTGTCATCTGTGTGCTGTGTGTCTCTGTGTCATCTGTGTGCTGTGTGCCTCTGTCATCTGTGTGCTGTGTGTCTCTGTCATCTTGTTCTGTGTGTCTCTGTCATCTGTGTGCTGTGTGTCTCTGGTCATCTGTGTGCTGTGTGTCTCTGGGTCATCTGTGTGCTGTGTGTCTCTGGGTCATCTGTGTGCTGTGTGTCTCTGGGTCATCTGTGTGCTGTGTGTCTCTGGTTTCATCAGTGTGCTGTGTGTCTCTGGGTCATCAGTGTGCTGTGTGTCTCTGGGTCATCAGTGTGCTGTGTGTCTCTGGGTCATCTGTGTGCTGTGTGTCTCTGGGTCATCTGTGTGCTGTGTGTCTCTGGGTCATCTGTGTGTGTGTGTTCTCTGGGTCATCTGTGTGCTGTGTGTCTCTGGGTCATCTGTGTGCTGTGTGTCTCTGGGTCATCTGTGTGCTGTGTCTCTGTGTCATCTGTGTGCTGTGTGTCTCTGTCATCTGTGTGCTGTGTCTCTGTGTCATCTGTGTGCTGTGTGTCTCGTGTCATCTGTGTGCTGTGTGCCTCTGTCATCTGTGTGCTGTGTGTCTCTGTCATCTGTGTTCTGTGTGTCTCTGTCATCTGTGTGCTGTGTGTCTCTGGGTCATCTGTGTGCTGTGTGTCTCTGGGTCATCTGTGTGCTGTGTGTCTCTGGGTCATCTGTGTGCTGTGTGTCTCTGGGTCATCTGTGTGCTGTGTGTCTCTGGGTCATCTGTGTGCTGTGTGTCTCTGGGTCATCAGTGTGCTGTGTGTCTCTGGGTCATCAGTGTGCTGTGTGTCTCTGGGTCATCTGTGTGCTGTGTGTCTCTGGGTCATCTGTGTGCTGTGTGTCTCTGGGTCATCTGTGTGCTGTGTGTCTCTGGGTCATCTGTGTGCTGTGTGTCTCTGGGTCATCTGTGTGCTGTGTGTCTCTGGGTCATCAGTGTGCTGTGTGTCTCTGGGTCATCAGTGTGCTGTGTGTCTCTGGGTCATCTGTGTGCTGTGTGTCTCTGGGTCATCTGTGTGCTGTGTGTCTCTGGGTCATCTGTGTGCTGTGTGTCTCTGGGTCATCTGTGTGCTGTGTGTCTCTGTGTCATCTGTGTGCTGTGTGTCTCTGGGTCATCTGTGTACTGTGTGTCTCTGGGTCATCTGTGTGCTGTGTGTCTCTGGGTCATCTGTGTGCTGTGTGTCTCTGGGTCATCTGTGTGCTGTGTGTCTCTGGGTCATCTGTGTGCTGTGTGTCTCTGGGTCATCTGTGTGCTGTGTGTCTCTGGGTCATCTGTGTGCTGTGTGTCTCTGGGTCATCTGTGTGCTGTGTGTCTCTGGGTCATCTGTGTGCTGTGTGTCTCTGGGTCATCAGTGTGCTGTGTGTCTCTGGGTCATCAGTGTGCTGTGTGTCTCTGCGTCATCAGTGTGCTGTGTGTCTCTGGGTCATCAGTGTGCTGTGTGTCTCTGGGTCATCAGTGTGCTGTGTGTCTCTGGGTCATCAGTGTGCTGTGTGTCTCTGGGTCATCAGTGTGCTGTGTGTCTCTGGGTCATCTGTGTGCTGTGTGTCTCTGTCATCTGTGTGTCTCTGTCGTCTGTGTGCTGTGTGTCTCTGTCGTCTGTGTGCTGTGTGTCTCTGTCGTCTGTGTGCTGTGTCTCTGTGTCATCCGTGTGCTGTGTCTCTGTGTCGTCCGTGTGCTGTGTCTCTGTCGTCCGTGTGCTGTGTCTCTGTCGTCCGTGTGCTGTGTCTCTGTCGTCCGTGTGCTGTGTCTCTGTCGTCCGTGTGCTGTGTCTCTGTCTTCTGTGTGCTGTGTCTCGGTCATCCGTTTGCTGTATGTGTGTCTGTCATCTGTGTACTGTATGTGTGTCTCTCATCCGAGTGCAGTGTGTGTCTGTCATCCATGTGCTGCATGTGTGCGTCTGTCATCTGTCATGGGGACACAGCACACAGGCAGGAGACAGGTGCAGTGGGGACAGACAGGGCACAGGGGGGAGACAGGAGCAGAAGAGAGACACAGCAGACAGGTGGGACACAGTGCACAGGTTGGAGACAGGCACAGGGGAGAGACAGCAAACAGGAGGGACAGAGACTGCGCAAAGGGGGGTGACAGGTACAGAGAGGGGAGAGACTGCACACAGGAGGGACAGAGACTGCGCAAAGGGGGGTGACAGGTATAGAGAGGGGAGAGACTGCACACATGGGGGAGAGACATGCACAGAGAGGGGCATTGCCAAGCTGTAACTCGGCCTCTATTGTCCAGACTCCCAGAAAATGGCCGCGGAGGCGGTGCATGTGCAGGACAAGATCCGCGGCCATTTTCTGGAAGCTTGTGGCCCCTGCCTCCAGAGCTCAGCTCACCCCCTCAATGGGTGGGGGCCCGGGGAGAGATCATATATCCCTGTGGCTACTGCAGAGCTCAGCTCAAGCCCAGTGTGTGTGCCCCTAGCCCTCTACAGTACTGTACATGCCCTCAGTTTCTCCTATATGATGTATATATAGCAGTCTCCTATTGAATGTATTTGATTTACAAAAGTTATTGTCACAGAGTCTACTGCGCTCCAGACCAACACAAACCTGGAAGATCAGAAATCACCGTA
>JARQOC010000005.1:174368342-174451920 GCA_033576535.1 Allobates femoralis
GTAGGAGGACCATATATACCAGGATAAGGGCATATCCCAGGAGGAGGACCATATACAGCAGGATGAGGGGCATTAATGCATAATAAAGGGGAGAGGGGTCAATTCATGAGTCTTCATAGGATTTAGAATGTTACATTGGGCACATACATCTGACCAATGTGGGCGCGCGAAGGAAGGGGGGGGGCCCAGGTCCAAATTTCGCACCGGGGCCCTTTGGACTCTAGTTACGCCACTGCTGCACACTCTGGTGTTTCTCCCTCCAGGACCTGTATTTATAGGGGAAAATGGCTTAAGGCAACCAGTAGAGCTCCCCCTACAGGTCTGGGATGAAAGGTGTTGTTAGTTAGTGGGGTCTGCTTGCTGTGTACTTTCCATCCATGTCCCAAGAGTTCCTGTGGTGCCCTAACCAGGGTGCCACATTGGCACACACGCACCTGCCCTTCTATCACAAAAACTAAGTATTTAGTGCAGGACCGCTAAATACTTAGAGCGCAGGTGTGTGGACAAGGCCTATGTGTCATAAATAAACTTTGTTAAAAACCTTTTTTCACTATTTGGACCACAGTGAGAACTAATTTTTTTAGGTAATTTAATTCCTAGTGCTGTTCATACACTCTACTGGTTTGATACATAGTTTACTGTTTTGTGTAAGCACAGGAATTATAATTGCTTGTTTGACTAATTTAGTAGTGCAATTTCACTAACTGCTACAGTCCTTTCTAATGAGCAAAAATTCCCTCTAAGGTTTTGCAAAACCAAACTGACATGTCCATATTGTGAATCCAGGTCTGGTGAAAAAATTTGAATATCCTCCAAGTACACAACTGTAAACCTTTCAATATAATCAGAAAAAATATACCGTATTTTATAGACTATAAGACGCAACGGATTATAAATGTTTTAGATGAGGAAAACAAGGGAAGAAAGTTTGAAGCAAAAAATGTGGTAATGAGGCGCAGTTATTGGAGAGGGGTGTCTGCTATTGACACTGTTATGGAGGTAATGTCCCCAAATTTTATACTAATGCCCCAATCCTGGTCACCTTCTAGGTATATATGTACCTCATCCTGGTGTATGTGCCCATATCCTGGGATATGATCCCCCATCCTGGTATGTGCCCCATATCCTGGTATATGTTCCCCCATTATGGTATATGATCCTCCATCCTGGTATGTGCCCCATATCTTGGTATATGATCCCCCATCCTGGTATATGATCTCTAACCCATCTCGGTATGTGCCCCATATCCTGCTATATATGAGCTCCATCCTGTAAAATGATCACACATATTCTGGTATATGATCCTCCATCCTGGTATGTGAACATATCCTGATATTTGTCGCTCAATCTGGCATATAGGCACCCAGCATGGTATACACTAAAAAAAAAAATAATGATACTCACCCTCATCGCTCCTCTTGCAGCACTGCATCATCCTCCTGTATTCTTGTGCTGGCAACTGATGATCAGCATGTGAGCGCACAGCAATGACATCAGTGATCTGCCGCACTTCACACACTGCATCAGCTGACATCACAAAAACACAGGAGGATGACACGATACTGCAGGGGGGTGATGGGAGGTGAGTATAATCTTTTATCTGGACAATTCACTTCTTCCCACGCCAAAGATGATGTGTGGGAAGCAGTGAATGTACACACACACTGCATCAACTGTGGCCTATGATCAAGTGGGCCTGCTGTTTAGGTTAATTTAATATGTACTTCTCCCCCTCACCCATCATCCTGCTGTTCTCTTAGTTCCAGCTTCAGTGCTGAGTGGTGATGGGCAAGGGACTGCAATGAATATTACATTAGCTTAAGCAACGAGTCCACATGAACACCAGCCGCAGCTGTTTCCTGCTCCAGGCTCCAGTGACCCAATTCAAAGCTGTCGTCTCCCCCACAGCACAGCCAGCACAACCCTCAGCACACATACAGACTATAAGGTGCACCCCCTCACTTTCTTCCAAAATTTGGAGGAGTCTTGTGATGCGTCTTGTGAAGTGAGTCTGAAAAATATGGTAATTCATAAAATTCTGAAAGACAGCAGGTGCATTGGTTAAACCAAAAGGCATAACTAGAGTTTCAAACAGACCTTTGAACGTTAAAAATGCAATCTTCCACTCATCATCCTCCAAGATGCATATCAAGTTATACTCTATTCTAAGATCCAGTATGGAAAACCATTTGGCCCCAATAGGCTGATTTTATAGGTCGGGCATAAGTAGAAGTGGATAGGTATTTTAAACTATTATTTTGTTTAATTGCCTGGAAATCAAGGCAGGGACATAGTCGTCACCCAACCAATTTTTTTTTTAAACGAAGAAAAATCCAGCACCTACAGGTGATATATATTTATTCCTTTATATAGCACTATTAATTCCATAGCACTTTACATAAGTCAGTAATGCTGTCCCTCTTGGTGCTCACAATCTAAACATCTTATTAGTATGTCTTTGCAATGTGGGAGGAAACTGGAGTGCCCAGAGGAAACTTATGCAAACATGGGGAGAACATACAAACTCCTTGCAGATGTTGTCCTTAGTGTCCTTGCTGGGAATTGAACCCAGGACCTCGGGACCTCAGTGCTGAAAAGGCAGTGCAGTGCAGTGCTAACCACTTGAACCACCGTGCCGCCCAGGTGATGAGGAAGGATGAGTATGTACCTTTGACGCACCCAGGGCAGGGTACTCATATCTCAGGTGGGCAGTCTGGAGGTCACGGGTGGCTGCCTGAGACTGTGACCCTGGTAGTCAATGAATAAGGAGATATATGTAAAATAAAGAGTTTGTTCGTGACGCCACCTGCAGTACCTGGTGATGCTCACCAGCGCCGCCACAGTCCTCCGGTGGTCGATGGTATTGCGGCAATGATGGTGTAGTCCTCCGCAGGCAGGAATGGACCGCCGGGGCAGCGATTCTGTGAAAGGAATCAGTTTGTGCAAAGAACAGATGAAGCAGAGGTGAGAAGTCACTTCACCGGGTACTTTACTGGAACTCAATAGTCATTACAGTTCACAGTGCAGTATGATGTTATCAAACAAATGGCTACGGGTGGTTGCAAGTAGATTTTATGGTTGTTAGACGGATCCCTCAGTGTGTGCCTTTCTTGTTCCTTTCTTCCCTGCTTCCCAGTAGTTGGTGAAATCTGATCTCATGTAGTAGATCTGACCTCCTGCTGACTTTCTCTCTCTCCTTCTCTTGCTATCATCGGGTAACCCTCTGTTGAACACTGTGGCTCTGCCTGGCTGTGTCTGGTCCCCTCTTTTTGCTCGCTCGAGAATCAGGGCCGTATATGTTTATATATACCCCCGTGCATCAGATTTTCTGTGGCCTTAAAGGTTCCACAGGTGCGGGCTCTGGTACCTGGTAAGCTGCCAAGGTTGAGCTCATTCCGAGCTTCTCTCTTCCCACAGGCTAGCTGTCTGTGCCTGGGAAGCTTTTCCTTTCTCCTGGGTCCTCAGCCGAGGAATGCTCCTTCCTCCTTCAGGCTCCCTGCCTGGCTCTAACTACTCACTAGTTCCCCCTGGAGGTCACTATATATCCTCCCGGGGTCCCTCCCACCTTGTCACTAGTGTGGGGTGTGGGTATAGGGTTCCACCTACTGTCCATTAATCTATTTACAGTGGGGTGACTACACCATTTTTTTATGGCTGTAGTACCCCTTTTGTGGCACCTACATGGTGGGGCGCCACACCTTTCTCAAACTTTCAGCAATATACACTTTCATGGCAGACCGCTCAGTGCCAGACAAATTTTACAAGTGGGCTTTAGGTAATTTGGCATTAGGAAAAAGATTGATAGTGGGGGTCAGTATGTTGGGGTGTAAAATCTCTGCTTCATTTGCCAAGAAAACATCTTAAAAGTCCTTCAGGCACCCTGGTAGATACTCCAAAGTTGTGGAGAAAACCTCTACATATTTAAGACTGTATCGCTCACAGCATCATCTCCATAGCAGGGAGAATGACACCTGAATCATATTCATCTTTACAGTGGTCCCGGCATTCGCATACCACACTAAGGGCCTGCGATGACACAGCAGACCTTTCGGGTGTGTGCTTTGGTCACATGTGTGACATGCTCCTTTTTCTTAAAGGGCCATTGTGCCTCACCCAGAATATTTAAGGTACCTTCCCACTATGCCTGAACAATGAGGTCTGTACCCTAGTGACACATTGCTAGTTGTCAGTTGCCGATCCCTATAAACTGTACTGTGCTTGGGTTTATAATCCCTGATTCTTGTCTGCTAACCTGTCATCTCCATCTTAGTACCCTGCCTGAACCTGCTTTGTCAACATATACCAGCCTGCACCTGCTGTGCCACCATTTACTTGTCTGCACTTGCTGCACCACCATATACTAACTGCACCTGCCTGCCCCTGCTGAGCTGTCATACACTTGCATACCTGCCTGATATCCACTGTGCCTCACCACCTGCCAGAATTGGCCGTCCAGGCCACATCTATCAAGAGACTCTGTCTGTCCATGAACCTATCTCTGGGGCCAGATCTCACAGTGACATTCCTGAGTGGTATCTGGTTTCTACCTGCAGCACCACACACTCACCTTTAGAGGCTCTGGAGAAAACCTTGTGAGAAACCATAGTCAAGCTCCCTCTAGGTTTTCTGTGTGCTGTGGCCCAGTAGGTACACTCTCGAATGCTAACACCAGCAAGCATAACAATGAAATTTTTCATGACAATAAGGACGCCAATCAACTAGAGATGGGCGAGTCCGAAAAGACTCGGAATCGCAAGACCCCAACGAGTCCGAGTCAAGGACTCGGGACTCGTTGCGAGTCCAGCGAGTCCAATGTTAATGAATAGGGACCCGAGTAATAGCGAATAATGACATTTACAACTCGCTGATGTGTCTCTGAAAGTGTGCGAGTCCAAACTCGCTGGTTTTTCTCTTATTTTGAGGCTTGTAGCCGATGATGCGAGGGAAGGGATTCTCCAGCAGACACCATGCTTTAAGGAAACAGGAAGCGAGTCGCGCTGACAGGCGCACACACAGAGCGATCCATTCATCAGTGCAATCATGGCAGCAGGACGTGGCACGGTGAACACACTGCGTCTTATTGCACTTGTGGAGGCTCGTCCATTTCTATGGCTCCCTACAGATCCTGACTATGGGGATACGACCCAAATTAATACAGCCTGGAGAGAGATCGCCCAAGAGATGTTCCCTGCGTTCCATCGGAGTGACCATGAGGAACAGAGCAATCTAAGTAAGTTAAATGAGTTTACACGTTATATATTGCATTTACTGTATATATACTCGTGTATAAGCCGACCCGTGTATAAGCCGACCCCCCTATTTTTGCCCGAAAAACTATGAAAACATATTCACCGCCATCCTGGTATACAGCGGCTATCACTGGTAGACAGCCCCCTAGCAGAGTATACACCTCCCCCTGCAGAGTATACAGGCCCCCAGCTGGGTATACATGCCCCCATATTGTGGTATACAGGCAGGGGCGGACTGGCCCAGGTGCCACGGGTCATGCGGCTGCAGGAGCATGAATAATCCGCATGTCCCTGAAGCAGCAGGCAGAAACGGAAGCTCCTGGCCGCGCGATGACGTCATCAGCACGCGGCTGCGTCCGGGAGTGAGCGTCTGTGAGTGGCGTGCGGCTGCGACTGTTAGCGAGCGGCTGTGAGGAGCGCGAGGCTGCGGCTGGGAGCGAGCCATAGGATAATGCGGGAGCTGCGGTGACTGTGAGGCGGCCGCCAGTCATCACCCCCCCCCCACACCCCGTCCTCACCTGTGTCGGGCCAGTGAGGGAGGGTTGCGACCCAAACTGTAGGGTGCCAGTCAGTCCCTGTATACAGGGCCCTCAGTGTGTGTACAGGCCCCCCCAGCAGTGGGTATACAGGGCCCCCAGCAGTGGGTAGACAGTGGCCCAGTGGGTTTACAGGGCCCCCAGCAGTGGGTATACAGGGCCCCCATAGCAGGGTATACAGGACCCTGAATGTGTTATCATGCTCCACCGCATAGTTGCCTATATTTGGATGGGGTCACAACAGTACAATGAGTTTAATGTCTGATCCTCCTGGCTCTTTCGGCCAAGGGGTTGGGTGTATATAAATACCACTAATGACCAGAGTCTGGTGCCCGCACTATTACATTCTCTATGCGTTGACATGTGTCCTGCCTCATTTGTGATTGTGGCCACGTGAGCTCAATGTCCGTAATGCTGTTGATGATGTTCCACACTGTCGTGTCACTGTGCCTTGTATACACATTACACACACAAAATGAATAAAATGTTATTGTTGATTTGTACACATACTTTTGTTGTTTCAAATATTACACATCTCTAAAGCCGGTTTCAAATCATTTCACAGTTGACCATCTTAAAAAACGGTGGAGGAGCTGCCGGGACCAGCATAAGAAGCAGTACCGGCAGTACTCAGAGAGACAACCGGGAGCCGCTCCATTGCTCAACCACTACCACTTTTATGACCGGCTGTCCTTCCTTCACCCGGTGGCCCGTATGCCAAGGTATGTGTCTGCAGCACTGTTGTGTACATTTAGTATTATTTATTAATATATACATTAGGTTCCATTTCGGGTCTGGTCAGGTTGTGGTCTGTGGGTAGCAGAGTATACGGCGGTACGTGGGTGCGGTAAGCGTTGTGGGTAGCAGAGTATACAGGCGGGTCTGTGGGGTAGCAGAGTATACAGGCGGGTCTGAGGTAGCAGAGTATACAGGCGTCTCTGTGGGTAGCAGAGTATACAGGCGGGTCTGAGGTAGCAGAGTATAAGCGTGGGTACAGAGTATCAGGGTCTGTGGGTAGCAGAGTATACAGGCGGGTCTGAGGTAGCAGAGTATAAAGACGGCTCTGTGGGTAGCAGAGTATACAGGCGGGTCTGTGGGTAGCAGAGTATACAGGCGGGTCTGTGGGTAGCAGAGTATACAGGCGGGTCTGTGGTAGCAGAGTATACAGGCGGGTCTGAGGTAGCAGAGTATACAGGCGGGTCTGAGGTAGCAGAGTATACAGGCGGGTCTGAGGTAGCAGAGTATACAGGCGTCTCTGTGGGTAGCAGAGTATACGGCGGTCTGTGGTAGCAGAGTATACAGGCGGGTCTGAGGTAGCAGAGTATACAGGCGGGTCTGAGGTAGCAGAGTATACAGGCGGGTCTGAGGTAGCAGAGTATACAGGCGGGTCTGTGGGTACAGAGTATACAGGGGTCTGAGGTAGCAGAGTATACAGGCGGGTCTGTGGGTAGCAGAGTATACAGGCGGGTCTGGGGTAGCAGAGTATACAGGCGGTCTGAGGTAGCAGAGTATACAGGCGGGTCTGAGGTAGCAGAGTATACAGGCGGGTCTGAGGTAGCAGAGTATACAGGCGGGTATGTGGGTAGCAGAGTATACAGGCGGGTCTGAGGTAGCAGAGTATACAGGCGGGTCTGTGGGTAGCAGAGTATACAGGCGGGTCTGAGGTAGCAGAGTATACAGGCGGGTCTGTGGGTAGCAGAGTATACAGGCGGGTCTGTGGGTAGCAGAGTATACAGGCGGGTCTGAGGTAGCAGAGTATACAGGCGGGTCTGAGGTAGCAGAGTATAAAGACGGCTCTGTGGGTAGCAGAGTATATAGGTGATGAGAATAGGGTTAATAGATGGTGCTACAGTGTTGGGGCGTGCTAGAGGGAGCAGAGATCCGATTACTGCCATAATTTCTGACCTTATTAAAGATAGCGGCCGCAGCTAAATGACATCATGGCAAAGGTAAACATGGGGTGTGGTTAGCTGCAGGAGGTTAGTGAGAGGTGTGGGTTGTTTGGCAGAGGGCGTGGTGTGGGCGTGGTGAGCGCTGCTCCAGCGTCAGATACGCTGCGAGCGCGGAACCGCGGCACATCTCCAGGAGCAGAGGACGTGTCCGGTACGTCCGTAGCCCCCGGCCTCCCCGTTGTCCGCACACACAGCCCCGCTGTGACCTCTGCAGTGTCACAGGCCCCGGCGGGCGTCTGTCATCTCCTCCTGACACTGACCTCCTCCTGATTTGATTGTCTGTGTTGTCCCCCCCCGCTGTCAGCATCAGTGATCTGCTAAGACCTGTGGGTGCACAGACGGGGGAAGTACAAATGCCAGCATGCCGGGGCGGATTGGGCGCTGTGAGGGGCGCAGGTCTTGCTGTGAGCGGAGGGCGCGAGGCCGCTCGAGAAAACGCTATAGCGGCTGTGTGAGTTAAGCGTCTGCGGCTCGCGAAGGCGCATACGCGTCTCCGCTCGCAGTGACGCTAAGGAGTTTGGGATTAGGCTACAGTGCCGGAATTTCAAACTCCCGATTATATAAATAGATTATATATATATATATTGTATACCTTTCAACCCCTTCCCTGCTTTATATAGATGATATAAGCTAAAAGTTTTGTGAATTAAGTATGTCAAGTAAAAAGTGAAGTCAGGGGGACTTTTTTTTTTCATGTGAACCATTGGTGTTATTGATCGTCTAGATTAGATGGGATGGGGGGGGTGGGTGTTAATCAGGGGGTGAAAAATTATGTATTAGTATGGAATTAGCAAAGAAAGTCACGTATTCCTTTATGTTATGTACAGTTGGTTATTCTTTCATAATAATAACAAATATCTGATTAATAATACACAGATACACAGAGTCTAAAAAGCGTGCAACTTAATGTTTGACCTATGTTTTTGTTTCCAAATGCAATGCATTCACCAAATTTTTTTTTACTTTACCCACAGAGAAGCTTACTACAGAGGGCGGCGTGCTGTGAACCCTCCACCGCCAAACAGAAGGCGGCGTGGAGAACACCCACCACCACCACCACGGCCGGCGCCACCACCACCACCGCCGTCGCCGCCGCCACCACCACCACCACCAGCATCGCCAGGGCCAGCACCACCACCGCCGCCACCAGCGGCCGGGCCAGCACCACCACCGCCGCCACCAGCGGCAGGCCCATCAACACCACCACCGCCGTCCCCGCCACCACCACCACCACCGCCACCAGCGGCAGGGTCCGCACCACCACCTCCCCCACCAGCGGCAGGGCCAGCACCACCACCGCCACCACCAGCGGCAGGGCCAGCACCACCACCGCCACCACCAGCGGCAGGGCCAGCACCACCAGCGGCAGGCCCAGCTTATGGTCCCATCCCGGGGTCTGCACAATTAAGTGTGCAACAGAGTAATGCTGACTTTGCCCGCAGTATTATACCATTCATGGATAATATTCCATTTGACAGGCTACTGCGGGCAAGGTCAGCATTACAGATAGTGCTGGAAGCCTGTCAGCCAGGAAACGACCCCGGTGATGTGTTCCAATATTTGGATGGGTGGAAAATAAACTCTACCAGGCTGGGCAGGCCCACAACACGGGACAGCCAAGTCCCACCCCACAGGGCTTTGCCTCACTGCCAGTGGCCAGCGAACAGGGAACTACCACCGTTCCCTACACCTGTTCAGATGATCCACCCTGAAGGGTTCGGCCAGGCCATCCGTGGGGCCCTTGACCTTTTGCAGGACGGACAGCCCACCTACCAGGACCTGTAGGGCTCCATTTATTGTTTTTGATGTAGTTACCTTAATTAAAGGTAGTATTTGTTGGAATGTCCAAACAGTGCTGCCATTTTTTTTTTTTAAACACAGTTTTAAAAACCAGCTTTGTGTCTGTCTTTTTTTCAAGGAATGAATGTGGATTTTTTTTTTTTGGTTGGGCTTCAAGTCATCATAATTATTATAATTATTTATTTATATAGCGGCCATAGGTTCCATGGCGCTTTACATGAGGAAAAGGTAGAGAAGGACAAGTACAATAAACATAGACAATAAGGTCATACAGGTACAATAGTAGAGGACCCTGTACGCGTGGGCTCACATTCTACGAGGGGTGGGTGGGGATACAATAGGGTGGGGAAGGTGTCGGTCGTGGGGCGTGTAGCGGGGTCTCATGGCAGGTTGTAGGCCTGTCGGAAGAGGTGAGTCTTTATAAGTATCTTTAAGGTTCAGAGGGTAGGCGACTGACTGATGAGGTGGGGCAGGGAGTTCCATAGCATGGCGGATGACCGGGAGAAATCCTGTATGCGGTTGTGGGAAGAGGAGATGAGGGTGGACTGTAGGACAAGTTCTTGGGATGAACGCAGGTTGCGTGAGGGATGGTATCGGGAGATCATGTCGGAGATGTATGGTGGGGATAGGTTGTGTAAGGCTTTGAATGTCATGGTCAGTGTTTTAAAGTGAGCTCTCTGTGGGCCGGAGGGGCCAGTGAACGGCTTGGCAGAGGGGGTAGGCAGGGGAGTAGCGTGAGGACAGATGGATTAGCCGGGCAGCAGAGTTTAGTATAGATTGGAGAGTTGCAAGAGAGTTGGCAGGGAGACCTATGCGAAGGAGGTTGCAGTAGTCAAGGCGGGAGATGATGAGGGCATTTATGAGTGTTTCAGCAGTGTCAGGATTGAGGAACGACCGAATTGGTTAAATATTTTTGAGTTGGAGTCACAGGGACTTGGTTAGGGACTACAGGTGGGGCTTGAAGGAGAGGGAGGAGTCAAGGATTACCCCGAGACAGTTGGCGTGGTGGACAGGGGAGAGAGCATCATTAGCAAGTACTTTACGGCCCGCATGGCGCATGAAGTCACCTTGGTTACTAAGTGTCAAATCATGACTCCACATACAACTGTTGCTGACAAACAGTGCCTGTGTTTGGGGGGTTACTTTATGCCTCGCTATGGCAACAAGACTATGAACACACATGTGAGAGGCTGGGACGTCTACATGCTACACATCGCGTCTACGCGTTTTGTATGGAGCGTACAGTGGGACCCTTCAACAGGCTCCAGCAGGATGATAGTCCAAGCAACGCCCACGATGCAGGCATAGGATTGGTGCCTGGAAAAATTAGCCCAAGGGGCTGTTTCCCATTTTTGGTATAAATGTAGGCCTAAGGGCCATAAAAAGCTTGTTAGCCAGGGTGTCTCCCAAACCATGATAAGCTTGTTAGCCTGTGTGGCTCAAAAAATTAGCCCAAGGGGCTGTTTCCCATTTTTGGTATAAATGTAGGTCTAAGGGCCATACAAAGCTTGTTAGCCAGGGTGTCTCCCAAACCATGATAAGCTTGTTAGCCTGTGTGGCTCAAAAAATTAGCCCAAGGGCTGTTTCCCATTTTTGGTATAAATGTAGGTCTAAGGGCCATACAAAGCTTGTTAGCCAGGGTGTCTCCCAAACCATGATAAGCTTGTTAGCCTTTGTGGCTCAAAAAATTAGCCCAAGGGGCTGTTTCCCATTTTTGGTATAAATGTAGGCCTAAGGGCCATAAAAAGCTTGTTAGCCAGGGTGTCTCCCAAACCATGATAAGCTTGTTAGCCTGTGTGGCTCAAAAAATTAGCCCAAGGGGCTGTTTCCCATTTTTGGTATAAATGTAGGTCTAAGGGCCATACAAAGCTTGTTAGCCAGGGTGTCTCCCAAACCATGATAAGCTTGTTAGCCTGGGTGGCTCAAAAAATTAGCCCAAGGGGCTGTTTCCCATTTTTGGTATAAATGTAGGCCTAAGGGCCATAAAAAGCTTGTTAGCCAGGGTGTCTCCCAAACCATGATAAGCTTGTTAGCCTGTGTGGCTCAAAAAATTAGCCCAAGGGGCTGTTTCCCATTTTTGGTATAAATGTAGGCCTAAGGGCCATAAAAAGCTTGTTAGCCAGGGTGTCTCCCAAACCATGATAAGCTTGTTAGCCTGTGTGGCTCAAAAAATTAGCCCAAGGGGCTGTTTCCCATTTTTGGTATAAATGTAGGCCTAAGGGCCATAAAAAGCTTGTTAGCCAGGGTGTCTCCCAAACCATGATAAGCTTGTTAGCCTGGGTGGCTCAAAAAATTAGCCCAAGGGGCTGTTTCCCATTTTTGGTATAAATGTAGGTCTAAGGGCCATACAAAGCTTGTTAGCCAGGGTGTCTCCCAAACCATGATAAGCTTGTTAGCCTGGGTGGCTCAAAAAATTAGCCCAAGGGGCTGTTTCCCATTTTTGGTATAAATGTAGGCCTAAGGGCCATAAAAAGCTTGTTAGCCAGGGTGTCTCCCAAACCATGATAAGCTTGTTAGCCTGGGTGGCTCAAAAAATTAGCCCAAAGGGCTTAATAAAGTATATTTTTAAATAAAGCAGGGCGCTTGGCCCATTGCATATTATTGCTTGGACTAGGAGCATAGAAGAAGCAAGGCCAACTATGCAGTCGTAGGCTTGGTGCCTCAAAAAATTAGCCCAAAGGGCTTAATAACGTATTTTTTTACATAAAGCAGGGCGCTTGGCCCATAGCATATTATTGCTTGGACTGGGTGCCGAATGAAATCAACAGAGCTACGGGACTTGTCATTAATTCCTGTCCAAAATGGGCATATTGTTAACAGCGCAATATCCCAATCATATAAATTATGATTAGGTTAATCTAGGATTGTGTACTGTCGTCAGGAGGGCTTAGGAACTGTGATGATATCCAATCCTTGTTGAATTTAATTAGAGTGAGCCTGTCGGCATTTTCTGTGGTGAGGCGGGACCTTCTATCAGTGACTATACCCCCAGCGGCACTGAAAACACGCTCTGATGTCACACTAGCAGCTGGGCATGCCAGCACCTCCAAGGCATACAATGACAGCTCAGTCCAAGTGTGCAGCTTGGAAACCCAGTAATTAAAGGGTACAGAAGGGTCGGTTAGGAAGCTGGTACTGTCACTGAGATACTGCTGCACCATGTTGGACAATTGTTGTCTCCTACTCAAGGTCACCGTTGGCAAATTACGTTCTTGATTGGAAGGTCTGTTGAACATCGCCCAGTTGGCGGACATCTTACCCCCACCTCTTCTTGTCATTGATGGCGTTTGTGTCCCAACCAAAGGCTGCTGTTGGAAAGAGCTGGTTCTTCGATGTATAGCGGATTCAGACGGTGATATTGCCAGCAAAATATCAAGAAGAACCCTCTTTACATGATCCATCGTTAAGCCCCTAGATGAGTGCGACAGCAGCGACTGAAATTTGTCTTTGTACCGTGGGTCCAAAAACGTTGACAACCAGTAGAGGTCGCTGTCATAGATGTGTATGACGCGTGGATCTTTGGAGACACATTGACACATTACTTCAGCCATGTGTGCTAAGCTGCAAAGACTCATCTCCTCGGTTACAACAGAATGAAGATCACTACGCGTCGTGGCCTCTAAATCGGTGTCCGCCTCCTCCTCTTCAGCCCACCCATGCTGTACCGACATAAACGTAGGGTTGGGAGTACCATCAGGGTTCACATCAGTACCAGACAAAAATAAATCTTCTTCATCATCACCCTCATCACCATCTTCCTGAACCAATGTAGCCTGCTGATATTGGCTAGGGTGGCTAGGATCAGCGATGTTCAATTCTGGCTCCATAGCCATCCGCTGTGCTCTCAAAGCATCTGTTTTGAGATTCAATAGGGATTCTTGGAGCAGGCAGAGCATGGGGATGGTGAGACTTATAATCGACTGATCCCCACTGACAAGTTTGGTACAGTATTCGAAGTTATCCAGCAACTCGCAAAGGTCAGCGATCCAGACCCACTCGAAAGTAGTGATGTGTGTGGTATGACTTCCAGGTTGACGGGCATGTTGCAGCTGAAATTCCGCTATTGCCTTCTGCTGCTCATTAAACCTTGCCAGCATATGGAAGGTGGAGTTCCATCGCGTAGGCATGTCGCAAATTAGCCTGTGTTTCGGCAAGTTAAATTGGATTTGAAGGGCAGAAAGACTTGCAGCTGCTGTGGACGAATGTCTAAAGTGGGCGCAAATTCGCCTCACCTTATCCAGTAGCTCAGATAACTCTGGGTATATTTTGAGGAATTTCTGAACTACCAGGTTCAGGACATGAGCCATGCAAGGCACATGTACAAGTTTACCGTGCTTTATTGCCGCCACAAGGTTTGCACCATTATCGCTCACAACTAGACCTGGTTGTAGTTCCAGTGGGGCCAGCCACTCATCGGTCTGTTGCTTGAGACCTTTCCACAACTCTGTTGCAGTGTGACGTGTGTCACCTAGGCAGATAAGCTTCAGAAGAGCCTGTTGTCGCCTTGCAGAAGCAGTACTGCAAAGCTCCCAACTCGGACGTGATGGTGCTTGAGGCTCAGCAGTGGACAAGGAAGTGGCAGAAGCAGATTGGGCACTGGACATATATGAGGAGGCAGACACCCGGAATGATGTTGGGCCCGCTATTCGTGGAGTTGGAAGTATGTCAGATGGTACAGTTTTAGAAGTTGGGACACTCTCCACCAGGTTGATCCAGTGAGCCGTTAGTGAAATGTATCTGCCCTGTCCACAACTACTTGTCCACGTGTCCGTTGTTAGGTGGACTTTGGCGGTGACAGCATTTGTTAAAGCACGTTTTAAGTTGTTAACCACGTGCTGGTGTAAGGCGGGAACGGCACTACGTGAGAAAAAGTACCGGCTGGGTACAGAGTATCGTGGTGCTGCCTCAGCCATCAACTCCCGAAAAGACTCTGTACCCACAAGCCTAAACGGCAGCATTTCCACAGCTAACAACTTGGCTATTTTCGCTGTCACTTTTTGGGAATATGGGTGTGTCGGTTGGAACTTCCGCTGTCTTTCATACAGCTGTGGCACAGACAACTGCACGTTTGGACCAGACTGACAAGAGGATTGACTACTGTCATGTCTGTCTTGTAAAGCACCTTGGGAGGAGTACGCTTGAGCAGGAGCTGAAGCCTGAACACTTGCTGGTGAAGGATGTATCTGAGGTGGCCTGGAAGTGTTTGGATCTGAAGGCACTGATTTTGAACCCTGATAGGGTGCCCACTGAATTGGGTGCTTAAGAGACATATGCTTGCGCATACTGGTGGTGCTCTGGTTTCCTTTTACCGTGCCTCTGCTAAGCCTTGCCTGGCACATCTTACAGATAACCATATTTGGTAATGTTGGGCTATCCTTAAAAAATTGCCACACACTGGCTGTTCGTCCTTTATTTTTAATTGGAGGAAGAGGAGGATGACTCTGTTCAACACCAACTGTGGACACATTTTGGGCAACTGTGTTTGCAGTTTGTGCAACAGTTGGCACAGTTTGTGCCACAGTTGACGCTATTTGGGCAACTGTTCTCACAGTTTGTGTTCTGGAGACAGTACGCCTTTGTGATTTTGCCAGTGGTACATAGCCACTTTCATCCTCCTGGCTGCTCTCTTGGCTATGCAATTCAGCAATCCAGGTAGGATCTGTGGTGTCATCATCCACCCCTTCCAGTTCAAAGGATTCTGGATAAACTGACTGAGCAGGCTGGCCAGATGAGATGTGTGTCTCATCATCCTCATCATCATCCACCTCCTGAGATACTGTTTGCATTTCGTGAAAGTGTCTTTCCTCAGGACGCGCTACTTCCAAACTTTGGCCATGAGTAGACATTTCGTCTACTTCAAGTATGTCGTCAGGCAGTGACAAAGAAACCCCTTGATAAGAACCGAATAAGTCATCCGAGTGACCAAGGTCCATATCCAAATTTTCCTCTGGCTGCCGATGGGTTGAGGCAATATGACGACTTTGAGGATTGGATGGCGCTGCATTGTCTGTAGCGACACTGGAATGTCTTGCCACGGATGATTGCGTACTGCAAGAACCAGTGGTCGAGGGTGTCTGAGCCATCCAAGATGTTATCTTGTCATGCTCATCCGGCCTCAACACACGTTTTCTTTGAGTACTGGGATTTCTAGGTAGAAAAAAGGACGTTCTATCAATCCTAGGCTGTGTACTTGTACCAGTGCCTTCTTGGGCAAGACTGCTGCGGCCACGAGCTCGTCCCTGTCCCTTTGCAACATCCTTTTTGGTAATTGTTTTTTTTTGAGACATTGTAGACGAATGCACAGTCACCGAGTTGGAGTTAGGTGTTGCTGTATGCGTCACTTGCTGGCGGGGTATGTGTGCGCGCTCACACTTGGCAGTGAAGCCGCACACTACACTCCCTAAAAAAATTAGTTTCAAGTGCGCACAGCCACCGAGATGTGGTTAGGTGTTGCTGAATGCGTCACTTGCTGGCGGGGTAAGTGTGCGCGCTCACACTTGGCAGTGAAGCCGCACACTACACTCCCTAAAAAAATTAGTTTCAAGTGCGCACAGCCACCGAGATGTGGTTAGGTGTTGCTGAATGCGTCACTTGCTGGCGGGGTAAGTGTGCGCGCTCACACTTGGCAGTGAAGCCGCACACTACACTCCCTAAAAAAATTAGTTTCAAGTGCGCACAGCCACCGAGATGTGGTTAGGTGTTGCTGAATGCGTCACTTGCTGGCGGGGTAAGTGTGCGCGCTCACACTTGGCAGTGAAGCCGCACACTACACTCCCTAAAAAAATTAGTTTCAAGTGCGCACAGCCACCGAGATGTGGTTAGGTGTTGCTGAATGCGTCACTTGCTGGCGGGGTAAGTGTGCGCGCTCACACTTGGCAGTGAAGCCGCACACTACACTCCCTAAAAAAATTAGTTTCAAGTGCGCACAGCCACCGAGATGTGGTTAGGTTAGCTGAATGCGTCACTTGCTGGCGGGGTAAGTGTGCGCGCTCACACTTGGCAGTGAAGCCGCACACTACACTCCCTAAAAAAATAAGTTTCAAGTGCGCACAGCCACCGAGATGTGGTTAGGTGTTGCCGAATGCGTCACTTGCTGGCGGGGTAAGTGTGCGCGCTCACACTTGGCTATGAAGCCGCACACTACACTCCCTAAAAAAATTAGTTTCAAGTGCGCACAGCCACCGAGATGTGGTTAGGTTAGCTGAATGTGTCACTTGCTGGCGGGGTAAGTGTGCGCGCTCACACTTGGCAGTGAAGTCGCACACTACACTCCCTAAAAAAATAAGTTTCAAGTGCGCACAGCCACCGAGATGTGGTTAGGTGTTGCTGAATGCGTCACTTGCTGGCGGGGTAAGTGTGCGCGCTCACACTTGGCAGTGAAGCCGCACACTACACTCCCTAAAAAAATTAGTTTCAAGTGCGCACAGCCACCGAGATGTGGTTAGGTGTTGCTGAATGCGTCACTTGCTGGCGGGGTAAGTGTGCGCGCTCACACTTGGCAGTGAAGCCGCACACTACACTCCCTAAAAAAATAAGTTTCAAGTGCGCACAGCCACCGAGATGTGGTTAGGTGTTGCTGAATGCGTCACTTGCTGGCGGGGTAAGTGTGCGCGCTCACACTTGGCAGTGAAGCCGCACACTACACTCCCTAAAAAAATTAGTTTCAAGTGCGCACAGCCACCGAGATGTGGTTAGGTGTTGCTGAATGCGTCACTTGCTGGCGGGGTAAGTGTGCGCGCTCACACTTGGCAGTGAAGCCGCACACTACACTCCCTAAAAAAATAAGTTTCAAGTGCGCACAGCCACCGAGATGTGGTTAGGTGTTGCTGAATGCGTCACTTGCTGGCGAGGTAAGTGTGCGCGCTCACACTTGGCAGTGAAGCCGCACACTACACTCCCTAAAAAAATTAGTTTCAAGTGCGCACAGCCACCGAGATGTGGTTAGGTTAGCTGAATGCGTCACTTGCTGGCGGGGTAAGTGTGCGCGCTCACACTTGGCAGTGAAGCCGCACACTACACTCCCTAAAAAAATTAGTTTCAAGTGCGCACAGCCACCGAGATGTGGTTAGGTTAGCTGAATGCGTCACTTGCTGGCGGGGTAAGTGTGCGCTCTCACACTTGGCAGTGAAGCCGCACACTACACTCCCTAAAAAAATTGGTTTGAAGTGCGCACAGCCACCGAGATGTGGTTAGGTTAGCTGAATGCATCACTTGCTGGCGGGGTAAGTGTGCGCTCTCACACTTGGCAGTGAAGCCGCACACTACACTCCCTAAAAAAATTGGTTAGAAGTGCGCACAGCCACCGAGATGTGGTTAGGTTAGCTGAATGCGTCACTTGCTGGCGGGGTAAGTGTGCGCTCTCACACTTGGCAGTGAAGCCGCACACTACACTCCCTAAGGTGGAGTACGTGCTAGCAGCAACACACTGGCCTGCCACAGAAAAAATAACGCTCTATGGCTTATTAGGAACAAAAATCGATCTGGTGCAAAAACAAAAAGGAAACAGCACCTCAGCTAAGCCTCTGACTGCAGCTGTTAGCAAAGCTGAGTGAGTAAGCTAAGCTATGAGGTCCGTCCTGTGTGCACTCTAAGGCTTCTCCTTCCTTCCCTCCCTGCCTGCCTACACAGCACTACTCCGTCCTCCTCCTAGCTCTCAGAAGAGCTTTTTGGGTTAATAAAAGGAATCTTCCCTACACTGACAATCCCTGATCTGCTCCAGCATATATCTCTCTCTCCCTATACTAGGTCAGATCGTCTCAGGAATGTGCCCAAAATGGCGGGGACAAGCCTTATATACTGCCTTGCCTGTCATAGATGACATAGGCATGACGCTGGACAGCAGCCAATCATAGTCCTGACACAACCAACTTTGCTATGCCATTACTGACTATGATTGGCTATCTTCACAAGTTTTCTGACCTAACACGCACGCTGTGCTGACTCGGAACATAACATATTCTGTATTCCAGAGTCCGAATCCCGAATACAGTATACAGGACTCGGAATCGTAGACTCGTAGGACTCGGAATCGTAGACTCGCTCAGACTCGCTGCTGACAGCGGGTATCTGTGACGAGTCAAGCTTATTGCCATTGAATTCCATTGGACTCGTCACTGTGCGAGTCCAAGCTGGGAGATTCGCCGAGTAACGAGTCCTGCAAGTACCTTCAGAATCGCCGAGTCCCGAGTCCTAGCGAGTAGACTCGCCCATCCCTATAATCAACAATGTCCTTCTGACACCAGTCAATGACAGAATCATGTGTATGCAACCACAGGATACCAAACTCCAACCCTGCAGATAAATTGTCCAAAACATAAGACACAGACTCTGCAAGAAGAGTTCTTACATTGAGAGTGAATTCCAGCATTACTAGCTGGACAAGATTCTGGAGCATCAGTGTTCTTTCCATGGTAACAAATTTAATTGTCCCTAATCTTAACTGTTTATCCAATCTAGAATTAATTATATTAGCCTCTGATCCACAGTCAATAATAGCAAATGTTGACAGAGATTTATTCTGAAACAGAAGCTCTACATTCAACAATAATTTATCTGAGGAGTAAAAGGTTTCCTGAAAGTGTGGGTGACATCTTCAATAATCATGCAGACTTATGCGTTTTCCGATGGCTTGCTTCCTGTAGGGCATGTCAAGAAGTCCTTCAGGAAATGTCCAGCGTGAACACAATAGAGACCTAGCTTACGACAACGGTTTCTCTCAGTAGTCCCTGAGCTGGCTGCTCTAACCTCTATAGCTTCTTTCTCAGGTAAACGAATAGGACCATGGGACAGAATGGAATCTCCTATCAAACATCTCTTCTCTCCCGAATCCACCAATCCATGCAGATAGCCTGAACCATGCCTTCCCCAATGAACCAGGTGGAACATGTAGAGCCAGAGCGACCTTCAGAGTATAGGAAAGAACCCTGTGGAACTGACACCTGAGAGCTGTGTCATTCCACAGGACTTCAGAAGTCAATTGACAAAACTCAATAATATATTCTTTAGCAGTGCAGCCCCCCTGTGTCAGGTTCATGATCCTTGTCTCTGCCACCTGGACTCTGTCAGGTTTATCCCCACCCGCTGAGTCTTGTTTCCTGAAGACCGTGGGTGCAAAGTAAAGAGTAGTTTGATGCTCTCCCTGAACACACTAAACTAGTCTTCTTCCCCTGAGTATTTGTCAGTAAGAGGCACTATGAATTCTGGAGAGCTCCAGACGGTCCAGTAGTCAGAAGAAGCAGATTCTTGGATGCTCCCAAAGTTTTAGAAAACTGCCCCTGCAACTGATTTTGTAAGGACTCTAACTTCAGATGTTCCAAGGTCAAATTCTGGACCAACTAAGTTAGATTCATCATCTAATCACAGGTCGTGAAGGAAGAAGAAAAAAAATGTTGCGGCCAGTTGTAATGTGATGGAAGTCTCTGCTAACAGATGAGGCAAAAGGGTATTCAAGTAATCCTGGTTCGATTCCATTAGAGTTATCTGTATGCAGGAGCAGACCAAGGTTAGGTTTTCCAGGACAGCACAATGAGAATGCTAGGGTTAAACTAAGTCTTAAAGAGGTAACAGACCAGGGGTCAAAATACAAGGAGAAATTTAACAAGTAGAAATAACAGGCACAAGAGTAGTCAAACAACAGTCTGGGTTAGCTAACAGAGATCAAGGTATACACTGAAGAGATGGCCACACAGCAATTCAGGTACATGTATGACTGGCAGCAATATGGGGAAAGCTGCTGGGATATGTAACAGAGCAATCACAGGAAGAAGAGACATCAAACTAGTAAAGCCCTTCCCAGAACTAGCATGGAGAATAATTCTGAACATAACATATTGACAACTCAGCACACCAAAATTTCAGTAACAGCAACATATAATAGCTTCAAAAGCTTTTTTTTTTAAGGTGGTATAGGTTACAAGACCGGTGGTGGAGACAGTGTTGAATTCTGGACCCTCTATATAAATAAAACCCTATTGATCCTATGACTAGCCTGAGGAGTGAGATAGCTAATATGGCTGCATTACTCCTAAACAGACTGATAGGTGACCTGACCATAGACCTTGTTATATAGCCCGCTCTATTGACTAAAGAATATAGCCCCTGCTAAATATAATTACTAATGAGTAAGTATTAAAACGTTTTTATGCACTTTCACAGGATGCTTTTAGGAGACAAAAGAAGTGTGGGATTAGTGATGGGATGCTGCAGGGACATGTCATGTTTTGCTAGCTTAGGAGGCTTTTGGAGGTGACAGGATCCCTTTAACAAGGACTGCTGCAATTTATTTCTTTGGTTCATATATACAGCAAATAGGGGAATTGCTTGGATTGATTTGCACCCTGCCATACTAGCCTTGCAGCTCTCTTTATCAACTAATATATATATATATATAATATATATAATATATATATATACTAGCAGTAGTACCCGGCTACGCCCGGGTTAATAAATAACTGCTGTTAGCTATAACAAAATAGAATTTGAATATGTCATATTAATGACCTGTAGGAAAATAGAAGCTGAGCTGTGATTGATTGCTATAGGCAGCCTAATAAATCTCCAGCCAACAGTAAACCCTCACCCTGGCCGGGCAGTATATGTCACCTCACACATACACATAATAGACAGCTCATGTGACTGACATCTGCCTTAATTCCCTATATGGCACATGTGTTGCACATTGGCTGTTTTTAATCAGATGTTTATGTTTGGAAAATAAAGATAGCACACATGTGAGGCGAGTTGTGTGAGGTGATTTGTGTACATCTGTGTCTGTCTGTGTGGTGTGTGTGTGTCCCTGGGGTGTGTATGTGTGTGTCCCTGTGGGATGGGGTCTGTGTGGTGTGTGTCTCTGTTGTGTGTGTCTCTTTGTGGTGTGTGTGTGTGTCCCTGTGGGGTGAGTGCATGTGCCCCTATAGGGTGTGTATGTGTGTGTCCCTGTGGGGGAGGTCTGTGTGGTGTGTGACTCTGTTGTGTGTTTCTCTTTGTGGTGTGTGTGTGTGTGTCCCTGTGGGGTGAGTGCATGTGTCCCTATAGGGTGTGTATGTGTGTGTGCCCCCGTGTGGGGGTCTGTGGTGTGTGTGTATCTGTGTTGTGTGTGTCTCTTTGTGGTGTGTGTGTGTGTCCCTGTGGGGTGAGTGCATGTGTCCCTATAGGGTGTGTATGTGTGTGTGTCCCTGTGGGGGGGTTTCTGTGTGAGGTGTGTGTGTCTCTGTGTTGTGTGTGTCCCTTTGTGGTGTGTGTGTGTCCCTGAGGGGTGAGTGCATGTGTCCCTATAGGGTGTGTATGTGTGTGTGTCCCTGTGGGGGGGTCTGTGTGGTGTGTGTGTGTCTCTTTGTGGTGTGTGTGTCCCTGTGGGGTGAGTGCATGTGTCCCTATAGGGTGGCTATGTGTGTGTGTCCCTGTGGGGGGGGTCTGTGTGGTGTGTGTCTGTGTTATGTGTGTCTCTTTGTGGTGTGTGTGTCCCTGTGGGGTGAGTGCATGTGTCGCTATAGAGTG
The DNA here is from genome assembly GCA_033576535.1 of Allobates femoralis. NCBI lineage: Eukaryota > Metazoa > Chordata > Amphibia > Anura > Aromobatidae > Allobates > Allobates femoralis. Next base: position 174,390,375 of record JARQOC010000005.1, read on the forward strand.
TGTGTGTGTCCCCTTGGGGGTGTCTCTGTGTTGTGTGTGTCTCTTTGTGGTGTGTGTTTGTTTGGGTGCGTGGTGAGTATCCAATGTTGGGGCTGCACTTTAGTGACTATATACTTGCTGTTACTCTTTGTGTGCGTGTGGTGTGTATACATGTCCCATGTGTGTGGTGAATATTTCATGTTGGGGCCCCACGGTAGTGACTATATGCTGGTATATGCTGTTAGTCTTTGGTGCTATCATTAAGCCCCTGTCATTCACAACTGTCAACTGGTAACTGTCACTTTTTCCCCATTATGTAGATAGGGGCAAAATTGTTTGGTGAATTGGAATGCGCGGGGTTAAAATTTCGCCTAACAACATAGCCTATGACGCTCCCGGGGTCCAGACGTGTGACTGTGCAAAATTTTGTCTCTATAGATGACAGCTGTCGATTTTCCTCCCACACGTTTCCTTTCCCTTTTTTCCCATTTTGTAGATAGGGGCAAAATTGTTTGGTGAACTGGAACGCGCAGGGTTAAAATTTCGCCTCACAACATAGCCTATGACGCTCCCGGGGTCCAGACGTGTGACTTTGCAAAATTTTGCGGCTGTAGCTGCGACGGTGTAGATGCCAATCCCGGATATACACACATACACACATTCAGCTTTATATATTAGATATATATATATATATATATATATATATATATACTAGCTGTACTACCCGGCTTCGCCCGGGATAATAACTGCTGTTAACAAAATAGAATGTGGTAAAAATAGTCTGTAACTGGCAGTTTCTATATCCTCTCACATAGAGGTAATGTGACTGACATCATCCTTTCCACCAACACACTCTAACTGACATCCTATTACCTCACAGACATCCTATTACCTCACAGAAGCTTTACTGAGAATGTCCTTTGTTGTCTATATTAACCAATCAGAGCTCAGATTAACAGTAGCAAAATAAAAGCTGAGCTGTGATTGGTTGCTATTGGCAGCCTGATAAATCCCCAGGCAACAGGAAACCCTCCCCCTGACAGTATATATTAGCTCACACATACACATAATAGACAGCTCATGTGACTGACAGCTGCCGTATTTCCTATATGGTACATTTGTTTCTCTTGTAGTTTTGCTGCTTATTAATCAGATTTTTATTGTTGAAGGATAATACCAGACTTGTGTGTGTTTTAGGGCAATTATGTGGCGAGGCTGGTGTATGTGTGGTGAAATGTGTGCTGAGGGTGGTATATGTGTTCAAGCACGTGGTAGTGTGAGGTGCATTTTGTGTGTGTGTTCATATCCCCGTGTGTGGTGAGTATCATATGTCGGGGCCCCACCTTAGCATCTGTATGGTATATACTCTTTGGCGGCATCACTCTCATTCTTTAAGTCCCCCTTCTTCACATCTGGTAGCTGTCAATTTGCCTACAACACATTTCCTTTCACTTTTTCCCCATTATGTAGATAGGGCCAAAATTGTTTGGTGAACTGGAACGCTCAGGGTTAACATTTCACCTCACAACATAGCCTATGACGCTCTCAGGGTCCAGACGTGTGACTGTGCAAAATTTTGTGGCTATAGCTGACAGCTGTCGATTTTCCTCCAACACTTTTCCTTTCCCTTTTTCCCCATTATGTAGATAGGGCCAATATTGTTTGGTGAATTGGAATGCGCGGGGTTAAAATTTCGCCTCACAACATAGCCTATGACGCTCCCGGGGTCCAGACATGTGATTGTGCAAAATTTTGTGGCTATAGCTGACAGCTGTCGATTTCCCTCCAACACTTTTCCTTTCCCTTTTTCCCCATTATGTAGATAGGGGCAATATTGTTTGGTGAATTGGAAAGCGCGGGGTTAAAATTTTGACTCAAACATAGCCTATGACGATCCTGGGGTACAGACGTGTGATTGTGCAAAATTTTGTGGCAATAGCTGACAGCTCACGATTTTTCTCCAACACTTTTCCATTCACTTTTTCCCCATTATGTAGATAGGGGCAAAATTGTTTGGTGAACTGGAACGCGCGGGGTTAAAATTTCACCTCACAACATAGCCTATGACACTCTCGGGATCCAGACATGTGACTGTGCAAAACTTTGTGGCTGTAATATTTCAGGATTGAAATGAGGTTTATTGCACTAACCAAAAATGTGAAATATGCATTATTTAAAAAATTGACAGGTTCAAAAGTATGGGCATCTCAACAGAAATATGACATTAAAATAACAGCCTCTAGTTGCTTCCTGTAGCTGTTAATGAGTTCCTGGATCCTGGATGAAGGTAATTTTGACCATTCCTCTTTACAAAACAATTCCAGTTCAGTTAAGTTTGATGGTCGCCGAGCATGGACAGCCCGTTTCAAAATATCCCACAGATGTTCAATGATATTCAGATCTGGGGACTGGGATGGCCGTTCCAGAACATTGTAATTGTTCCTCTGCATGAATGCCTGAGTAGATTTGGAGTGGTGTTTTGGATTATTGTCTTGCTGAAAGATTCATCCCTGGCGTAACTTCAACTTTGACACTGATTCTTGAACATTATTCTCAAGAATCTGCTGATACTGAGTGGAATCCATGCGACCCTCAACTTTAACAACATTCCCGGTGCCGTCATTGGCCACACAGCCCCAAAGCATGATGGACCCTCCCCCAAATTTGACACTGGGTAGCAAGTGTTTTTCTTGGAATGCTGTGTTTTTGTGGCGCCATGCATAATGCCTTGTTGTATGACCAAACAACTCAATCTTTGTTTCATCAGTCCACAGGACCTTCTTCCAAAATGAAACTGGCTTGTCCAAATGTACTTTTGCATACCTCAGGCGACTCTGTTTGTGGCGTGCATGCAGAAACAGCTTCTTTTGCATCACTCTCCCATACAGCTTCTCCTTGTGCAGTGTGCGCTGTATTGTTGACCGATGCACAGTGACACCATCTGCAGCAAGATGATGCTGCAGGTCTTTGGAGGTGGTCTGTGGATTGTTCTTGACTGTTCTCACCATTCTTCTTCTCTGCCTTTGTGATATTTTTGTTGGCCTGCCACTTCTGGCCTTTACAAGAACTGTCCCTGTGGTCTTCCATTTCCTTACTATGTTCCTCACAGTGGAAACTGACAGGTTAAATCTGAGACAACTTTTTGTATCCTTCCCCTGAACAACTATGTTGAACAATCTTTTTTTTCAGATCATTTGAGGGCTGTTTTGAGGAGCCCATGATGCCACTCCTCAGAGAAGATGCAACTAGGAGAACAACTTGTAAGTGGACATCTGAAATAGCTTTACTCATGATTGGATACACCGGGCTATGAAGTACAAAGCTCAATGAGGTTACCAAACCAATTTAATGCTTCAGTAACTCAGTAAAAAGTAGTTAGGAGTATTCAAATCATGAAAATCAGAAGGGTGCCCATACTTTGGCACCTGTCAAATTTTGAAATAATGCATATTTCACATTTTTTGTTAGTACAATAAACCTCATTTCAAACCTGAAATATTACTGTGTCCATCAGTTATTACATATATCACATAGAAATAGCTGTTGCAAAAAAAAACAATTTTCAACAAAAAAAAAGTTTAAGAGGGGTGCCCAAACTTTTTCATATGACTATATATATATATTGACCCGTGGAAGCGCAGGCCGTGCGAAACGGTGCCATCGTCATCTCAGCCGTCCCCTCCCTGCACTATGTAAAGCCGCAAGTTTAAATTAAACAACAGAGCAGATTATACTGTTGAGTGCCGTCATTATTTGAAGTATTTGGATTTATGGACTTGACCCATTGATTGATCACCCGGTTCATTGTGGATGCTACATTCCTAAGCTCCACCTGGAAGCTTCATATTTATAACTGGTGCCCCATTTCCTTCTTTGCACATATTATTTATATACAGTGCTTTGTGAAAGTATTTGGCCTCCTTGAAGATATAAATTCAAATTTTTTGTGAAGAATCAACAACAAGTGGGACACAATCATGAAGTGGAACGAAATTTGTTGGATATTTTGAACAAATAAAAAACTGAAAAGTGGGACGTGCAAAATTATTCAGCCCCCTTGAGCTAATACTTTGTAGCGCCACCTTTTTCCGCAATTACAGCTGCAAGTCGCTTGGGGTATGTCTCTATCAGTTTTGCACATCAAGACACTGAAATTCTTGCCTATTCTTCCTTGCAAAACAGCTCGAGCTCAGTGAGGTTGGATGGAGAGCTTTGTGAACAGCAGTTTACATCTCTTTCCACAGATTCTCGATTGGATTCAGGTCTGGACTTTGACTTGGCCATTCTAACACCTGGATATGTTTATTTTTGAACCATTCCATTGTAGATTTTGCTTTATGTTTGGTATCATTGTCTTGTTGGAAGATAAATCTCCGTCTCAGGTATTTTGCAGACTCCAACAGGTTTTCTTCAAGAATGGTCCTGTATTTGGCTACGTCCATCTTCCCAACAATTTTAACCATCTTCCCTGTCCCTGTTGAAGAAAAGCAGGGCCAAACCATGATACTGCCACCACCATGTTTGACAGTGGGGATGATGTTTTGAGGGTGATGAACTGTGTTGCTTTGACGGCAAACATATCATTTTGCATTGTGGCCAAAAAGTTTGATTTTGGTTTCATCTGAGCAGAGCACCTTATTCCACATGTTTGGTGTGTCTCCTAGGTGGCTTGTAGCAAACTGCAAACAAGACTTTTTATGGATATCTTTGATAAGGCCACTTCACACACACAGATATCTGAGTCCAATATCTGAACAGATCTCTGGTTGCAGTGAAATCATGGATACATTGCTCCATTTTGTGGCTGTGTACAACATGGAGCAATGTATCCATGATTTCACTGCAACCAGAGATCTGTTCAGATATTGGACTCAGATATCTGTGTGTGTGAAGTGGCCTATAAATGGCTTTCTTCTTGCCACTCTTCCATAAAGGCCAGATTTGTACAGTGTACGACTGATTGTTGTCCTATGGACAGATTCGCCCTGCTCAGTTGTAGATCTCTGCAGTTCATCAAAGTGATCATGGGCCTTTTGGCTGCATCTCTGATCAGTCTTCTTCTTATTTGAGATGAAAATTTAGAGCAACAGCCGGGTCTTGGTAGATTTGCAGTGGTCTGATACTCCTATTTCAATACGATCGCTTGCACAGTGCTCCTTGAGATGTTTAAAACTTGGGAAATCTTTTTGTGTTCAAATCCGGCTTTAAACTTCACCACAACAGTATCTCGGCCCTGCCTGGTGTGTTCCTTGGTCTTCATGATGCTCTCTGCACTTTAAACAGAACCCTGAGACTATCACAGAGCAGGTACATTTATACGGAGACTTGATTACACAGAGGTGGATTCTATTTATCATTACCAATCATTTAGGACAACATTGGATCATTCAGAGATCCTCACTGAACTTCTGGAGTGAGTTTGCTACACTGAAAGTAAAGGGGCCGAATAATATTGCACGCCCCACTTTTCAGTTTTTTATTTGTTAAAAAAGTTTAAAATATGCAATAAATTTTGTTCCACTTCACGATAGTGTCCAACTTGTTGTTGATTCTTCACAATATATCTTTATGTTTGAATCCTGAAATGTGGTAAAAGGTGAAAAGTTCAAGGAGGCCAATTACTTTCACAAGGTACTGTATATAGAAAGCTGTTTAGATTTTTTTGGTTTCTATATACCGTATATACTCGTGTATAAGCCGAGTTTTTCAGCACAATTTTTGTGCTGAAAAATGCCCCCTCAGCTTATACTCGAGTCAGTGTTGAGGGCCAGTGAGGAGGGGGCGGTGACCTGGTGCTGGAGGAGGCTGGAAGAGGCTACAGAGAGAGCAGGTAGTCACGTGACCGCTCTCATTAATCTAATGCAATATGCACTGCATCCCCCTGTCCATCAGCGGTGGGGGGAGGGGCGCATATTACATTAGACTTTGCCCCCCCCCCATTACAGTATATGTGTCCAATGCTGCCGCATATAAAATATTACAACCCATTTCACCCTCCGATGATTGTGTACAGGCTCCGTGGCGTCCATGATGTTCTCCCTCAGCTGTTTGTAATCATGTGACCGACGCATCAGTGACGTCATCACTGCTGCAACGGTCACATGATTAGAAGCAGGAAGAGTGGAAGGAGAACATTACGGATGCCACGGAGCCTGCACACAATTGTCGGAGGGTGAGATGAGTTATAATATTTTATATGCGGCAGCATAGGGCACATATACCAGCGATGGGCCCCTATATACCTGAAAAAGGGGGCTCATATACCAGCGATGGGCCCCTATATACCTGCAAAGGGGGCTCATATACCAGCGATAGGGCCCATATACCAGCAAAGGGGACCCATATACCGTTGATGGGGCCCATATACCAGCAAAGGGGGCCCATATACCGTTGATGGGGCCCATATATCAGCAAAGGGGGCCCATATACCAGCGATGGACCTCATATACCTGCAAAGGGGACCCATATACCAGTGATGGGGCCCATAGGCCAGCAAAGGGGACCCATATACCAGTAATGGGGCCCATATACCGTTGATGGGGCCCATATACCAGCAAAGGGGGCCAATATACGAGTGATGGGGCCTGTATACCAGTAATAGGGCCTATATACAAGTGAAGGGGGCACTATACCAGTGTTGGGTGCTATATACAATGATGGGGGCACTATAGCAGTAATGAGGGCTATATACAATGATGGGGCCATATGCCAGTGATGGGGACTATATACAATGATGGGGCCATATACCAATGATGGGGACATATAAAGTAATGAGGAGCTACTAAACAGTGATAATGGGCTACGGTATATACCAGTGATGAGGGGCTTTATACCAGTGATGGGGTTCTATATATCATTGGTGGTGCTATACACCATTGATGGTGCTATATACCAGTGATGGGGCGCTGTATACCAGCGATGGGGCAATGTATACCAGTGATTGGGGAGCTGTATACCAGCATGAGGGGTTGCTGCATTTCCCACCATAGGCTTATACTCGAGTCAATAAGTTTCCCCAGTTTTTGGGGTAAAATTAGGGGCCTCGGCTTATACTCGGGTCAGCTTATACTCGAGTATATACGGTAATTGTTGGAGTTACTGGCTCCACAGCTTTACTTTGCACTCCCATTGACCCCAGGTGGTCTTTCATTGAAGTGAGTCCTCCCACTTCACATAAAAATTATAAAAATGGAGGCTTAGCTTAGTCCAAGGAAAGAGTAGTATGGTAGGACAGGGACCAATCAGATCTAAGGTCACCTTGCCGCGGTTTATGGGCAAACAGGTATTGGCCAATATTTGTGCTAAGAACCTTACTTTACAAAGATAAAATATCCCAAAAAATACAAAAATAATTTTGTTTTGTTTTTTTTTAAATGCATGTTTTTATATTTCTTCTCAAATGCATAGGTGTTTTACTTCTATCTATCTATATGTGTATATACATGACTCGCCCCTGGTGTGGACCATGGGGTACTCGGAAGCAGGCCCTCTCATCGTCATCTTGTGCTGCGGGATGTCATGGTGGCATGACCCGGTCCGTGATCCCCTCGTCGGGCGAGCAGTTAAAAAGGGGATTTGGAAAAATGGATTAAAATAAAATAATACAAAAATCAAAGAGTGTTGTGACGCCACCCGTGGAATATGGTCAGTATAGCCGCTGCTGTAGTCAGGACCTCTGGGGATGATAGAAGTCGCAGCGAGAATGGTTCTAGTCTCCACGGGAAGAGCGGCTACCCAGGGCATCCGATTAGTCTTTTGTAATGCAGGGCTCGTGATACAGTCAGGCAGTCTCCTGCTGCCAGTTCATGAAATCAGTCTATCTCCTTGCAGGCGCAGTAATCACAGTCTCACACAGCATAGAGCTTTAACCGGGTTTGCTCACTTTCTCAGCAGATGGTTAGTTTACAGACAGTACAGTAGCTGCTCCAGTGTGGTCTAAGCAGTCGGGATTCTTTTTTATAATCACCCCCTTTCGTCTTCCATTCATGGGCCTTTTCGGTCTGTCCGCACGCTAGCTATGGTCCAGCGGCCACGGGCTTTCAGTGGGCGACCTGCCAGGTCCCCTAGTCCTAATACGGCAGCCTTTCTTTTGCTGTGCCAGAGGATGGGTCGCGGGACATATAGACCCCGCACCCGCGGGGATTTGTGGTTGGAGCATAGAGCTTCCTGGCCACTTCAGCAGAGCCGGCACTCAGGTTCCGGCCCAGTCCCCAGAGTCCCCGCTGATTCGAGCACACCTTGGACTCCTTCCTTTTCTCATCACGGTCTACAACCTGGGACCAGGACAAGTCTCAAAGTGGCACAGACAGCCGCGTCCTCTCAGTCCTGTATGATGGTGTTATCACCTCTCCTTCTGACTGAACTTGACTCTTTGGTGTCTCTTGGTTGACTGGCCTGCTGAACTTGGTGCTGTGTCTTTTAGTTACCTCCCCTAACTGGGTCCCGTCCTAACTTCTCCACCCTCCACTTGTCTCCTCCCGACATCCCGTTGATGGGCATAGAGTCCCTAGTCTTGGAAACGGAGTGTAATAAGAACATAGAACCCAAAGGTTAATGAACGTCAACATGAGGTATACTCAACAATACATTTATTACCAGAGAGAGTATAAACTACCTCAATTTTTAGGTTTTAGTAGGAGTAATCACACAACACTGGCTACTGCTTAGTGCACGTTTTACTAGTGATGACAAAATTGTACAGTAAAAACTAAAACCGGTTACATAATGGTACAGGTAAGGTTACAAAGGAGACAGATCACAGAGATTGCTTTCACATTAAGAGGGATCATTAAAGTGCTTTTAGTGCAGAGATATGGATCAATCACATGCACTGGGTACAGAGATACATACAATTCACAGTACAGTTTTCATACAAATATATCACAGTTAAATCAAAATTAAACCTGCAGAAGGATACTGAATTTGTTAAATTGTTAAACCCCAGAAGAAGGCAGTAGCCAAAACGAAAGCGCACGTAGGGGCATTCAGGTGGCCTGCTAGTGTCCAGGTACATGTGTAACATGGTCAATATTCTAAACTAATGGGGAGTGTTAATATTGCTTTAGCTGGATTTAATTTTTTGACACGGTGTTAGTATGTGTTAATAATTAGAAGTAGTAATTTTATAACTTTTTGGTTTGCATTCCAGCATGGAGTGTATTTTTTACATTTTACACTTTTCTTTGAATGGACTAAGTCCTCAATTGGTTTGCACTAAGCACTTATTAATGTGGTTACCGTATATACTCGTGTATAAGCCGACCCGTGTATAAGCCGACCCCCCTACTTTTGCCCCCAAAATCTGGGAAAACCTATTGACTCGTGTATAAGCCGAGGGTGGACCCCAGCACAGGTATACAGCCCCAGTGGTAGTATCCAGCCCCAGTGGCAGTATCCAGCAGCCCCAGAAGTATATACAGCCCCAGTGGTAGTATCCAGTAGCCCCAGAGGTATATACAGCCCCAGTGGTAGTATACAGTAGCCATAGAGGTATATACAGCCCCAGTGGTAGTATCCAGTAGCCCCAGAGGTATATACAGCCCCAGTGGTAGTATCCAGCAGCCCCAGAGGTATATACAGCCCCAGTGGTAGTATCCAGCAGCCCCACAGGTATATACAGCCCCAGTGGTAGTATCCAGTAGCCCCAGAGGTATATACAGCCCCAGTGGTAGTATACAGTAGCCATAGAGGTATATACAGCCCCAGTGGAAGTATCCAGCAGCCCCAGAGGTATATACAGCCCCAGTGGTAGTATACAGTAGCCATAGAGGTATATACAGCCCCAGTGGAAGTATCCAGCAGCCCCAGAAGTATATACAGCAGCCCCAGAGGTATGGCTTATATTGGCAGCCAGCCTACTTACATACACATACCCATACATACACACATATATACACACACACACACACACACACACATACACATATATACACATACACACACACATACACAGCTTCCTACCTTGTCCCCCGTTCTGCAGTGCTTTCCGGTGTCCTCCGTGCTCCGTTCCCGGTCTGCTGGGCCTTGTGGTTCCTCCTGGTTCCTCATCCTTCGGTTCTATCATGGGGGCTGCCATCTTGCTTGTTCTCTCCGCCCCCGACCAGTGATGTCAGAGCAGGCCGCGCTGTGATTGGCTAGCACCCGTGATCACATGTCACGGGTGCTAGCCAATCACAGCGCGGCCTGCTCTGACATCACTGGCCGGGGGCGGAGAGAAGACACCAAGATGGCAGCCCCCATGATAGAACTGAAGGATGAGGAACCAGGAGGAACCACAAGGCCCAGCAGACCGGGAACGGAGCACGGAGGACACCGGAAAGCACTGCAGAATGGGGGACAAGGTAAGAAATACTGCGCAGCGCCCCCCCACCCCCCGCGCCCCCTCCCACCATAGGATTACCGTATTGACCCGTGTATAAGCCGAGGGGGGGACTTTTCAGCCCATTTTTTGGGCTGAAAAACTCGGCTTATACACGAGTATATACGGTACTTATTTTTGCACATTATTCTTGTCTATACCATATTTATACCCATGTATTGCCATTTATATGATTAAGAGGCACATGTAGACCACGACATAGTCTGGTTATCGATTGATTTTTATTTACTGTTTTTTATTCAATTTAAAAAAAGATTTATATATTTACATTATATACAGCCCCCTTTTTTCTGATTTATAAAATATCACAGTTGCTTATATTCCTGTCCCAGTACCTTGCAGGTGCCTATGATCTCTAATCCCACTGCCACTCACCCATCTCAATAGCTGATAAGCAATTTACTCCGTGTCTGGGGTGCACACCCCGACACGTGTTTCGTATCTTTTTTCAAAGGGCTGTGGGAGAGTGCTGCTCAAAAGGCCTCCTTATAGGGTTCTAAGTACCTCCCAGAGTGGATCCATGTGTGCTGCCGGGACCCATGCCGCCACGAGGAGCCGTTCCACGTCACTTCCGGTGTCGTCACTCCTGGAAATAGCGCGCCAGTGCTGCCCGCGCATGCGCGGTCAAATCGGCCCTCACTGCGCATGCGCGGGTGGATCCGCCATTTCATGTATGGGCAGTGAAAGGGCAACATCGCTTATATATACACAGGCTCCCAAAAAGGGCTACCAGATTACCCAGGAGGATCCTCCTGTACATCTAGTGACACAGAGGGTTTATAAGAGGATCAATATAGGTAACTGGAAAAACGTCCATCGAATCAAGAGTGCACTCAGTATCTCAATCCAGTTCTTCTCCAAATATGGGTTCAGGGGGTTTTCTGGTATGTTCCTAATATTGAAAGGCTGGATGAAAGTCTCAAGAACCACCACCCTGACACCGCCCTGATGAGGTAAGGGAGCCCAAAAAATTGGCCAAACTGGGAAAAGGTTAAAAACAAATTACAAGAGCACTCTTCTTTCATAGGTGGCTCGCAGCAAATGAAATCATGAAAATACATCAACAGCAGAGGGTCAGCCAATTTATATATAGGAAGGGATAAGAAACCTCTAAAGTAACAGACCCATTAGAGAGAAGAAGCGAAACTCAATTTTTTGTTGAGTCCGTTTAGGCTCATGGCACCCAGTCTGACAATCCACTGGCACTCCATGCGAGCCAGTTGATTGATGAGGTCACCACCTCTACTCAACAGGTTCACCATGTCAATACCACAGATCCTTAGACACTTTGGATTACAGTTGTGGTATTGCCTATAGTGCCTGGGGAGAGTTCTTAAAAGAGTGAGGTCCTCAACAGCCCCAGACTGACTGACCTTCATTTCTTAAAGTAATGATGGCCACTTGTTTTTCTTTGCTTAGCTGCTTTTTCCTTGCCATAATACAAATTCTAACAGTCCTATTCAGTAGGACTATCAGCTGTGTATCCACCAGACTTCTGCACAATACAACAGATGGTCCCAACCCCATTTATAAGGCAAGAAATGCCACTTATTAAACCTGACAGGGCACACCTGTGAAGTGAAAACCATTTCCGGTGACTACCTCTTGAAGCTCATCAAGAGAATGCCTAGAGTGTGCAAAGCAGTAATCAAAGCAAAAGGTGGCTAATTTGAAAAACCTAGAATATAACACACATTTTCAGTTTTTTCACACTTCTTTGTTAAGTATATAATTCCACATGTGTTAATTCATAGTTTTGATGCCTCCAGTGTGAATCTACAATTTTCATAGTAATGAAAATAATGAGAACTCTTTGAATGAAAAGGTGTGTCCAAACTTTTGGTCTGTACTGATATATATATATATATACATATACATACACACACATATAATATATATATATATTTACAGCTCTGGCAAAAGTTAAAAGACCACTGCACAGTTTTCTAAAAATCCTGATCTCTACACTTCCAGCCATTCCATTCCGGTGTCAGTTGAATTAAAAACCAAAGTACGCCTTATTCTACTTAATGTGCTTCTGATTAGGTGATCACCTGAACCAAATCTTATTTAATGAGGGAAAGTATAAAAAAACACTGTTGTGGTCTTCACAATCCTCTTGCAAAAGGACAAGCTGGATAGCAAAACAAGTGCTAGGAATAGTCCAAACGTAATTTGAATAAATAAATAACTTTTAAACCATGCCAAAGGAGTTGAAGAAAAGTCTTGAGTGAGGAAAAAAAGGCTAAATTTTAGCTTTACTAACATAGGGATTCAGTGAGCACCATGTTGCCTCCATCCTTAAAATTTCGAAGATGGCTGTCCATTAAAACAAAGTCACGCAGCAGACAGTGGGGACAACAAAGCTACAGACCGGTAGAGGGTGAAAGTGACTCTCCAATGACTTGGATGACCGTCATCTTATTTGAATGTCACTCAGCAACTGCAGGATGACATCAAGTGACCTACAAAAGAATGCAAATGGCAGCTTGGGGAAGTGCACGGCAAGAACAGTTTGTAACAGGCTCCTAGAGGCAGGGCTCAAGTCATGTCAAGCTAGAAAAAAGCCTTTTATCAATGAGAAGCAATGGAGAGACAGGCTGAAGTTTGCCAAAGACCATAAGGATTGGACCATAGGGGACTTGAGTACGGTAACCTTCTCTGATAGTCGAATTATTAGTTTTGCCCAACACCTGGTCATCTAATGGTTAGACAGAGACCTGGAGAGGCGTACAAGCCACAGTGTCTTGCATCCACTGTGAAATTTGGTGGAGATCGTGATGATCTGGGATGCTTCAGCATGGCTGGAATTGGGTGGGTTAATTTTTGCAAAGGACGTATGAATCAAGCCACATACAAGGTTATCCTTGAAAAACACTTGCTTCCTTCTCCTCTTTCAATGTTCCCCAATTCTGAGGACTGGTTTTTCCAGCACGACAATGCCCCATGTCACACAGCTAGGTCCATCAATGTGTGGATGAAGGAGCACCACATCAAAACCCTGTCATGGCCAGCCCAATCTCTAGACCTGAACCCCAGTCAAAACCTCTGGAATGTAATCAAGAGGAAGATTCATAGACACAAGCCTTCAAACAAAGAAGAACTGCTTACATTTTTGTTCCAGAAGAGGCAAAAGGTCACACAAAAGCAGTGTCAAAGACTTGGTGGAAAGCATGCCAAGACGCATGAAACTGTGATTAACAATCCTGGTTATTCCACCAAATATTGATTTCTGAACTGTTCCTGAGTTAAAAAAAAATAGTATTGTTGTTTCTAAATGAATATGAACTTGTTGTCTTTGCATTATTTGAGGTCTGAAAGCACTGTTTCTTTTTTATTATTTTGACGATTTCTCATTTGCTGTAAATAAATACAACATTTTTAGCTTTGGATTTTGAAGACATGTTGTCAGTAGTTTATAGAATAAAAGAACAATGTACATTTTACTCAAATATACCTATAAAGAGAAAAATCAGAGAAACTGAAAACTTTGCATTGATCTCTTAATTTTTGCCAGATCTGAATATATATATATATATATAATATATGTGTATATTGTGAGGTAGCGCCGGGGGTTGTTAATACAAAAGGCAGTGACGCGGGTAATAGTTTCCACAGCACACAAGTTTATTGATACCGTTCCGGTTATGCACAAACCTCCGGGTCCCGGGACGCAGCCGGGTACACTTCATACAACCATAAGATTGGCACATGGTCCCTTATCACAGGTTCTCTCCGGTGCAGGCCTCACCGAGATCAAGCCCTCCGGGCTAGGCCGTGTTGTATCAGCACACAACCTCTGCACACTCTTGACCTGGCCGCTCACTAGCCTCATCTGTCTTCCCTCAAACCGAAGCTCCACACAGAGAACCACACCCTGTATTCCAGCCTAGCTTTTAACCCCATGCCTACCTCTGGGGAATCCTCCAAGAACCCGGAGTGGAGTGCTTCCTATACGTGGAGGGAGCACAACCTGGGAGACACATACCTGGCCATCATAGATCACCCCAGTCACTGTCTCACAAATATTTTTTATATATATATATAAAATTACAGTGCTCAGCATACATGAATGCAGCCCCCTATGAAAAGCATGATTTTAATGAATACTTCAAAGAACACAATAACAATTTTCAAAATTTTCACAAGACTAAGCTTCATTTGTTTTTATCCATATCATGAGAGCAAAGTTAACAATATAACTTTCATTGCAAAGCCTTCACTTTTACTCAAATTAGTTGATGCAACAATGAACATAAGGTTGTTCTTGTGAAGGGAACTGTAGTTGAAGGTAATTTCATTCTAAATGCACTTATTCTGAATTCCTCTTCTAATCAGACTCTTGATGACATATAAAGTATAAAGAAGTAACATTATGTATGATAGGTTACTGAAAGCAGCAATGTCTTGTGATGTGATATGAAATGAACAGTCTATGGTTGCTATGGAAATGTGAATAATAGATTATTGTTACATTTAGATGCATTTATATTAGATGCAGTTGATGATTTCTACAGAGTAGGGAAGGCTACCTTCGGTCATGCGACCTTTATTTCTTTAACGCCTTCATGACCTTTGCTGTTCTGGTACATGAACTCCAATATGGTGCTCCTTACCTTCTGAGCTTTGCATTGTGCCTTAAAAAGTAGTTTTCGGCCTTATATGGGGCATTGACGAACTCTGGATATAGTGTCACAAGTTCACCAGTCCATTTTCTTCTATTAACCATTTTGAAAAGTAAATCTTTGAAGTCAAACACCTCTTTAATTTAAAAAAAATTGTATATGTTATTTTTCTTAGCCCAATGTAAAATAATTCTTTAAATCACCTAAGGGTTATTGATGCACCCCCAGGCTATGGGGTACTCTGAGCCGGGCCGGTGGCTGTCTCTGTGGATCACGGTGGTCGTGACCCGGTCCCGTGGCCTCGGATCAGTTCAAAAAGGGGTATTTACGGGGCATTTGTCATGATGCCACTCGGGGTATGTGGTTAATAGAACCACCGCTGCCGTATTTCTGGTGGGGACAGTGACTTGGGGCAGCGGGATGGAAAGCTCTCCTCGGGTAGGGCTGGAGGGAACCCAGGGCAGGAGGATGGTTTGGATGGGGCTTTGCAGGGGATTGTGATTCACACAGTCACTTACTTTTTTGCAGCTCTCCCACAGTCAGTGTGCAGGGATGACAGGCTGTGGCTCCTCAGGTGGGACTTTTCTGCTGTGGTATTGGAAGAAATCAGTCTCAGACAAGCGTGAGCTCACCGGGTACTTTACTGGTGACTTTTCAGACAGCTTGCAAGGTACACAGTCACAGTTTCAGGATACAAAGTCTCTCCAAGACCCTCTCTGATGTTCCTTCAGGCTCCAACCCCTGTCCTCACTTTCTGTTCCTGCGCTTGTAATTTGTGGATCTTGCAGTTGCTTGAAGCTAAGCTGCTTGCCCACTCTGTCCTGCATGTGCTGTATGACAGGCAGCTCGAGTCCTTCACTTTCCTTCCTCACCCGGGAAGTCAGCGTTTCTGGATTCTATGCGCTCCTTTGCCCTCTGACACTGTGCGGCTGGGACACCTGTAATTCCCCACCCTCCGGTATTGACTGCCGGTGTGTCTTAACCTGCACAGTCCCGGACCCGGGAGCATGACGATCCTCGTCTCCCCCTGGCTTTCCTCTGCTTCCTCCTTAAGGCCCAGTTACACATAACGACGCATCAGCGATCCCGATAACAATAATGATGTGCAGAGATCGCTGGTGTGTCGTTTTTCACATCGCTGGCAAGATGTCAAACAAGTATCTCACCAGCGATGTGAAAAATGACGCACCAGCGATCCAGAATTATACCGAGGTCGTTGGGAATTTTCTCTCCATAGCGTAGCATTGAGATCGTTGGTCATTGTCCCTATCAAACACAACGATGTAGCGCTCCCAACGGGAGCGCAACGACGTAGAAATGACCCAGAGCAGTATGTAACGATCAACGATCTCACAGCAGGGGCCAGATCGTTGGTGTGTGTCACACAGAATGACATCGCTAACGGGATCGCTGTTGCATCACAAAATCTGTGACGCTACAGCGATCTCGTTAGCGATCTCGTTATGTGTGACAGGGCTTTTAGTCTCTCTCCATGGCTGTCCTGACTCACTCCCTTCTTCCCGCTCTTTCCACTCACCTCAGCTCCTCCCACCGGGGCTGGGTCTCTCAGGCAAACAGGTTAACCCTTTAGTCCCCCTATTATAGGTGTGTGAATGCAGGGATGAGAGCCTCAGATCATATTGCATCCCCTGATGGTTGGGCTATAACATACACTGTCTTGGGTGCAGTACCCCTGTAGTGGCGCCATGACCAGTGGGGCGCCACATTATAATAGTTCACTTCACCCCTAGATGAATTCTTTGAGAGATGTAATTTCCAGAATGGGTTCACTCTCGGGGGAATTCTGCTGTTTTCGCATGTCAAGCATAGCAAGTACTGAGTAATCCCATGATACTCTTGCTATGCTCAGGGTCCACCTCCCTGCATGTTGGCGCTCTTTACAGAGCCAGCCCGCATGCAGGGATTGGCTAACAGCCACTGTAAAGCCACAGCCCTGTTGGTTGTGGCTTTACAATGATTGGCTGGCCGCACAGCATGATCAAGTCTTTATAAGACCTGACTGCGCTGTGCTCATCACTCTGCTCCACAGACAGTCAGTGTAGGGAGAGCTGCTGCTGATTGAGGGACAGATTTGTGGCCTTTCAGCTAGTGTAGGCACAGGGCTGCCAATCTAATTACCACTACAGTCCTTCTGAGGACTAATAGAGCTGTATACAGGCAGGCAGGGAGACAGGGTATATAGCAAACTTCGTTGTGCCAGTATACTAGCCTGCATCACATCTGGGGCTGGTGGACAGGCTGGAAATCTCATCCATCCCAAAACAGTGTCTTTAGGGATTAATTTAGCTCTCTATAGGCAGGGATGGGTTGTAGCGGAAATTAGGATACGCCAAAACATTCTGTATTCTCGTCAGCGTTTGGTCTAACGGTACACCGTGCTGGGATTTAATCTCTAATCTCAGTGTCCAGCTAAAAACCAACTCTTGTCTGCATTCATTTAGTATTTTTGTGCGCCAGGAGTGGCTTGTAGCTCCAAGTAGTATACGACAAAACACGGTATACACGTCAGCGTTTGTGTCTGACCGATACACCTGCTGGGATTTAACTTCTAATCTCTAATCTCAGTGTCCAGCTAAAAAACAACTCTTGTCTGCATTCAATTAGCATCTTAGTGCGGCAGGAGATTAAACCGCTCTAATCTGTAATCTCCGTGTGCAGCTAAAATCCATCTTTTGGATGCCTTCATTTAGCTGTGTACAGGCAGCACAACATTGAAAATGCCCAAGGCCAGTGGCAAGGGACAAGGAACTGGATGTGATGGTGGTGCAGGCAGAGGCCGAGGACGTGTGCAAGCTCGAATTGCGCCACGACAAACACCCACATCATCTCGCTCGACCTTCCTGTCCCAATTTCTAGGGGACCGCAGCAGTACATCACTATTAAACCAAGACTAGTGTCAACAGGTTGTTAGTTGGATAGCGGATAATGCTTCCAGTCAGTTTGGCACCACCACAAATACCCTGTCTTCCACACGGTCAAGTGTCAGTAGCCGTGAGACTGGACCGCACATTCCAAACCCTGATCCTCCTTCCTCCCGCCATGCCGAGTGCCCGACCCCGGACATAACTGATCCCACACTTGGACACTCTGAAGAGCTGTTCACTTATCCATTCGTAGATTCTGGCCTCTCGCCAGCTCCAGTTGAAGTGGGTCATGAGGAGATCGTATGTACCGATGCATAAATATTTGAGCAGCCACGGTCTCACGAAGGCAACGGTGGGAACGTGTCTCAACAGGAGGTGGACGATGATGAGACACAAATACCAGAAAGTCAGGAGGAGAACCAGGGTGCGGAAGTGGAAGACGACGTGGTGGATGATCCAGTAACTGACCCAACCTGGCAGGAGGACATGCAGAGTGAGGACAGCAGTGCACAGGGGAAGTTAGGCGTAGCATCACAACAGGCCGAAAAAAGCAGGGTGGTGTTCGCAGGCAGAAGGCAGGCAACTGTTCCCCGGAACAACAACACGACAGAAGTTGTCAGTACAACTGTTAGGTCTTCCCGAGTCTGGTTGTTTTTTAAGGTGTCTGCAGATAATTCCAAAAAGGCCATTTGCAACACCTGCCATGCCAGCATCAGCAGGGGTAGCAAACTAGAAGCCTGACCACCCCCAGCATGATCAGGTACATGTCAGCAAAGCACCCGACTTTGTGGGATGTATACCAGAGTCCAGGAGCAGTGTATGCGGGTGACACCGCTGCGTCTTCCAATGTTGTGCGTGCAAGACAATCCCCTGTCCATACTGCACACGAAGATGCCTTTTGTCCTTCACCTGTACTTGCACAAGCAGAAGCACCATCATCAACCAAGTCCTTGTCCCAGTGCAGTGTTCAGTTATCCATACACCAATCTTTGGAACGCAGGCGCAAATACGATGTCAACACCCCACATGCCACAGTTCTAAATGCACACATTTCGCGACTGCTTGCTCCTTTTAGGCTAGTGGAGATGGAAGCATTCCACAACCTGATGGCGGCGGCTGTCCCACGTTACTCGGTCCCCAGCCGACACTATTTTTCCCGGTGTGCCGTCCCTGCATTACATAAGCACGTGTCACAAAACATCAGACGTGCTCTTAACAAGGCAGTTCCAGGCAAAGTGCACCTAACCATGGACACGTGAACAAGTGCTTGTGGGCAGGGCCGGTACATCTCGCTGACGGCACACTGGGTTAATATTCTGGAAGTGGGGACCCAGTCTGAGCTTGGGACGGAACACGTCCTTCTGACACCAAGGATTGCAGGCCCTAACTCAGTCAGGGTTTCACCCACAGTGTACAGCTCCGGAACATCATGCTCCTCAGCCTCCTCCTCCTCCACTTCATACTTCACACCAGTCCCAAGCTGGAAGTACTGGCTAAGCGGCAACAGGCTGTGCTGAAGCTAATATGTGTAGGTGACAAACCCCACAATGCTGAAGAGTTGTGGACAGCTCTGAAACAGCAGGCAGACCACTGGCTCACACCGCTGAACCTACAGCCAAACATGGTTGTGTGTGACAATAGCCGGAACCTTGTGGCGGCTCTGAGGCGAGGCTAGCTGACACATGTTCCATACGTGGCCCATGTGCTCAACCTCGTAGTTCAGCAGTTTCTTAAATCCTACCCGAAGCTTTCGGATCTGCTTGTCAAAGTACGCCGCCTGTGTGCCCATTTTAGAAAGTCACCTACTGTTTCTGCTGCCCTTGCCGGCTTTCAGCGGCATTTGCAGCTTCCGGCTCACAGACTGGTGTGTGATTTCCCCATGCGTTGGAATTCCACACTGCACATGTTGGTCAGGATTTTTGAGCAGAAGAGAGCAGTTGTTGAGTACCAGCATCAACTAGGCCGTCGGTATATGGTTCAAACTCCACACATAAGACCTCAGGAGTGGACATGGATGTCCGACATATGTACCGTCCTCCAAAACTTTGAGGACTCCACCAAGATGGTGAGCGGCGATGACGTCATCATTAGCGTCACCATCCCGCTTCTCTGTCTTCTAAAACGCTCTCTGCTCAAAATAAAAGATGATGTATTGCAGGCGGAGCACGATGAGTTGGAGCAAGAAACTGTACTGGGTGATTACACACAGCCCAGCCTCATCTCATCCCAACGTGCATTGGAGGATTATGACGAGGAGGAGGAGGAGGATGAAGAAATAGAGCTACTTTCATGCGGAATTGACTTTAATACATGCACAACCGTCATACCGTCGGTTCAGCATGAAAGGCCAGAGGACAGGGGAGAGGAGGAGGATGATGAGGCCAGCATGGACAGTCATGCTGTTGGTGAGGACCCTGAAGTCTTGCCTGTGAACAGTCTGGTGCACATGGCTGACTTTATGTTACGCTGCCTGTCTCGTGACCCTTGCATTATCAACATTTTGGCGGACACTCATTACTGGTTGGCGACACTTTTAGACCCACGCTACAAGGAGAACTTTATTTCTCTTATTCCCGAGGCGGAGAGGTCTACAAAAATGCTGCAGTACCAGAAGACCATAGTCGCGGAATTAGTCAAAAAATTCCCTTCTGAAAACGCTAGCGGAAGAAGTCACGATTCGGTGGACAATTAAGGTGTCCGGCCGAGAGAGGCGCAAATCCAATCCAGCAGAGGTAGGGGAACACTCTCAAAGATCTGGGACACTTTTCTCAGCACCTCCTGTAGCACATGCCCTGAGGTTTCGAGGTAGTGTCAGAAGGACTGCAAAGTTTGCGAAGATGCTGAGGGAGTACTTTGCCGATCATACAAAAGTGCTCCTAGACTCCTCTGTTTCCTTATAATTATTGGGTATCCAAGCTGGACACGTGGCAGGAATTGGCTCTTTACGCCTTGGAAGTCCTGGCCTGCCCTGCCGCTAGCGTTTTGTCACAGCGTGTTTTTAGTGCTGCAGGTGGAATCATTACTGATAAACGCACCCGCCTGTCAACTGAAAATGCTGACAGGCTGACTCTGATCAAGATGAAAAATGGTTGGATTGGGCCTGACTTCACCACACACCACACAAATGATAGCGGAATTTAAATTTTGTGCCGGTAAATTGCCATGCACATCCGCACACCCACACATGGGTACACACTTCATGACTTTGGCTACTTGCTGTACTGATCCTCCTTCTCCTCATCTGCCACTATCATATGATCAGTACGACTGTGGTTCATGATGCCACAAAACCATAATTTTTTTACATCATATTTATGATGATGATGACCCTAACCGTTCAAAAGTTAGGCAGTAGTTTCATGTATCCCCCCAGGGGTAAATGTTTTGGTCCATGCTTACCGAATGGGCATTACAAGTACAGAAGACCACTCCTTTGTACTGGGAACAATATTTAGAGGCTCTCCTCCATGTTTCTTTCCAGGGCATTGAAGTGCCTAACAATTTTTGGCAGCTCTGCCTAGGGCAATCCTACAAAAGGCCCACTTTCTTATAATGGGCACAATATTAAAAGAGGCCCTTATGCACGCCTCTATCCAGGGGAATCAGAGTGCCGCACAATTTTTGGCTGCCCTGCCTAGGGCAATCCTACAAAAGACCCACTTCCTTATAATGGGCACATTATTTAAAGAGGCCCTTATGCACGTCTCTATCCAGGGGCATTGAAGTGCCTCCCAACTTTTGGCAGCCCTGCCTAGGGCAATACTACAAAAGACAAAGTTCCTTAAAATGGGCACATTATTTAAAGAGGCCTTCATGTACGTCTCTTCCCAGGGGCATCGGAGTGCCACACAATTTTTTTTTTTTAAATCTTTCATGTAATCCAAAAAACTAACATACACCAACTCTGTCTCACAAGTGGGTATGAGCCCTTAATATGTTCTCCAGGAAAATCTATTTTGGTTTCATTTTTCATTTCAGTCCGTAAAAGTGGCGTAATAGTCTGACAACTTTGTACACAGCAGTGACCTTGAGATCTGAAATTCTTACAGGGGTCTTCACCATGCTGTTCCCATGTCATTTGAGCACTGTTCTGATACTTTTGTGACATATTTAGGGTTTATCCATGCTGCCGGGGGTCATGCCAGAAAAATACTCGGGTCTCCCATAGGATAACATTGGGCTCGGTGCTTCGAGCACCCGAGCATTTTAGTACTCGCTCATCTCTAATTTTCACAGCTCAACATTATGAAACACCTGTGGGTTAAAGGTGATCACCACCACAAAACTAGATAAATTACTTAAATGGTATTATTTTCCAAAATGGTATAATTTTCCTGCGGCTCATACAGGAGCCGCAGGAGCATCTTTTTGCTTACCTGGGCTGCTGTTGTGGAGCCCACTGGGACGGGGTACTCGGTAATGGTTCGGGGTATCATGGGGGGTTATCACGGCGGTCTTGGTCTGGACCGTGTCCCGAGTCCACAAGTAAAGGTTGGGGGTATTTACAGGGGAGAAAGTTGTGATGCCACCCGTGGTGTGTGGCCAGGGTGACCACCGCTGCTGCAGAACCTCCGGGGATGATAGATGGCAGCTTTGATGTGACGGCTCTCCACGGGCAGAGCCTGGTTCCCCGGGGAAGTAATGATGATAGTCTATGGATGATGCAGGGCAGGGGTAGTGGAAGAGATGATAACAGTTTGTGAGGGAGAGTAGGGCTCAAGCGCAAGGATCACACAGACTCACGGTTTTGTAGTTTTCCAAGTCTTTACTGTAGATGGTATTCAGTAAGATTTGTCCACGGAGTCTGTACCGGGGCCGGGTTGCTCCCACCCTGACCGGGTCCTTGGCTTCCTACTCCTGCGCTCTGTGTGTTGCCCTGCTGCTGCTTTAGCTAGGCTGCCGGCCCTGTCTCCCCTCACGGGTACCAAACTTGCTAGGCAACTTGAGTCTTATGTTTGTGTTTATGACCCCGCCGTATTGCTTTGACAGTACAGTGATGATATATAATCTTCACTAATCCGGTGTTCTCTGTACTGCTTGTGTCAGGCACAATTTCGGATCCGGTATCCAGTCTTTGCGCTTCTCCGGGGTGATTTTATAGTAACTCCGTGTCCCGGGTGTTTTCCTCTGCTTCTCCTACTTTTACACCCAGGTCCGTCTTCCTCAGTGCTGCTCCGCACTGAACTAACTGCCACTTCCTCTCCACACCAGATTATATAGGGAAGCAGCTTTAGCTCCCCCTTCTGGCTTGGAGGGCTAGTGTAGTGTTGTGGGTTGGGTGGGGAGTTAACCCTTGTTGATGTTACTGTGGCACATGAACCCTGGGGTGCCACACTGTCACTGTGGCTCCTGTATGAGCCGATCATAGTCCAGAATATGTATGTTCACCGGCAGGAGGCATTTCAGTCAGTGCCAGAGCTCGCCCTGCTGTACATACATAATCTTTAGCAGGGCGGGCTCCCAGGGCCACATCATCAATGAGTCAAGTTGAAGTGTTTGTCTCAGGCGGCGCCACCTGCTGGTAGTCAGAGGGCGGCATCAGCAGAGGACCTGGTGGTAGCGTCGGCCCTGCGGATGCTGCTCCTGCTCATATGGTCCCGCCACTGCTGCTGTCGGCCCCATTCTCTCCACTTCCACAGGAGAATGGTGCCATGTCGGACGGACGGCTGTGGAGGGCAGGACTGAGGACTCTGAAGCTCTCAGGGGGATACAGCTGCACCAGACCAGACTGTGAGCTCCCGCTGTGAGAATCCTCTGGAGTTCAGGGCAAAAGTAAAGGTCAGGATAATCCTCAGTATAAAGGTGTACCACAGCCTCCTGCTTACATAAACATACCGGTCCACGGCCACCACCGTGACATCCCCCTGTAAGCAGAGAATAAGGACCAGTCCTGAGTAACCCATAGCCCTGCGGGCGATACACTTAATGGCTGGGCCTAACATGGATTGACATTAAGAGTCTTGGGCTTAATACCAGCTTGTATAATAAAGCTGGTATTAACCCCTTTATTACCCAGCGTGCCACTGCCACCAGGGCTGCTGGAAGAGCCTGGTAAGACGCCTTGAAATGGCACTTATTATAATGCGCCATTTTCAGGGGTGGCTGTGGGCTGTTTTACTTTAGCATGGGGGGTCCTATAACAATGGGCCCTCACCCCACTGGGAATACCAGCTCTCAGCTGCCTAGATTTACCTTGGCTGGCAATGACAAACAGGGCGAAGCCCATGCATTTGTTTTTGCCAGCTAAGGGAAAATTAGGCAGCTGAGATTGGCAGCTCACAGCTGTCTACTTTCATCAGGTTAGACTTAAAATTGCTGCGAAGCCCCACACATTTTTTTTCTAGATATATATATTTCACACCCTATAATGCTAGGTTGGTTGCCCTACACTAATGTGTATGGCAACCAAGCAGAATCACTGTCCAGATTGAGGAACTCCAGTCTGACTACAACAGCCAATCACAGAAGCTCTCAAACAGTGTGAGCTTCTCTGATTGGCTGTTTGTCTGACAGTGCAGTGAATATGTAATTAGCTTAATAGGTGGCCCTGGAAGTAGCAGCAGGAGACAGGTGAACTCGATCTACCTATTCTATCCTATCTATCTGTCTATTGTGTTCAATCACTATTCTGTCAACTCTTTTCTCACTTTATGCAGCATGAGAAATGCCATGTTAAAATCGCATTACACACGGACAACACACGGACGGCACTCGGATGTGATCCAAGAAAATGTCAGATACTTGCATCGCAGTTGGATGCAAAACGGAGCAAAAATCGGATGACACTCGTCGACTCTCCTGGACGACAATCGGACCATTTTTTTTCACGCCATTGTGTTTTCACTTTAAGTTGATGACTCTGAGGAAGAGTACAATTCAGATCTATAAAGAAACTGTGTTTTCATTAAAATAGTGGGAGAGCATTATAAAGCTATTACCGTAAACTGCAGATTAACCCCATATTTGCAGATTAATAGCATTTTAAAGTGAACTTTATTCCACTGTGGAGCCACCAAATTTCGCTTATAGAAGCTTGCTTGGACTGATTATAGCTCAATACATTGTGAGCAGCAGTTGTCAGCACTCCCTGGCATGTTGATTAACAGCTCACTCTGCCCAGATGTGTTTTGGAGCAAGCAGGTAATCAAAGTTTCAGGTCATGCTTATAGCCATCGTTCACTGCATACTGAGCAGTGATTGCAACTCTAGCATGCCCCTGTGATTGTAAGGTGGTTGCTTATTAAGGGTTTATTTTCTTCCGGGAATCGTGTTTTCAGTAAGGTTGCTAGACAGCATCGTAATGCTATTAACTTGCAAACATCATATATGTAGGTTAGTAGTGTGAGTTTCTGGACATGAAAGGTTCTTTTTAACTCCCAATTTTCGTATATTAAGCATACATGAGATACAATGCTCCTGGGTAAGTTTTACAGGTTTACATAATCTGTGAGTAGACTAATGTAGCGACAGAGGCCCTGATTCCAAATAGTATCACTTACTGGGTTGCTTGCTGTAATTTTGATAAAATCACTACTTTGTCAGCAGAAAAGTATCATTAGAGGGCTAGTAAACCTGCTGCAATGTAATCCCACATTTTCATTAGTGCTGTATAACCCCTCCCCCACACTGATTGGCAGCTTTCCACCTATGAACATTCTACACAGAAAGCTATCAATCAGTGGTGTGATTGGGATGTGCAGAAAGTAAAACAGCAAAATTATCACCAATTGGTCAAACATCGCTGTAATTGAGATTACTGCTTCAACATCATGTTACCTTCAATTGAAGCTGCAAAAACCTGGTGCATATACCATATATACTCGTGTATAAGCCGACCCGTGTATAAGCCGACCCCCTACTTTTGCCCCCAAAAACTGGGAAAACTTATTGACTCGCGTATAAGCCGAGGGTGGACTCCAGCACAGGTATACAGCCCCCAGCAGTGAGGTATACAGCAGCCTCCCCAGTGGTAGTATACAGCAGCAGCCCCAGTGGTAGTATACAGCAGCCCCAGAGGTATATGCAGCCCCAGAGGTATATGCAGCCCCATAGGTATATGCAGCCCCATAGGTATATGCAGCCCCATATGTAGCCCCAGAGGTATATGCAGCCCCATATGCAGCCCCAGAGGTATATGCAGCCCCATATGCAGCCCCAGAGGTATATGCAGCCCCATATGTATATTCAGCCCCAGGGGTATATGCAGCCCCATATGCAGCCCCAGGGGTATATGCAGCCCCAGAGGTATATGCAGCCCCATATGCAGCCCCAGAGGTATATGCAGCCCCATATGCAGCCCCAGAGGTATATGCAGCCCCAGAGGTATATACAGCAGCCCTAGTGGTGTATACAGCAGCCCCAGTGGTAGTATACAGCAGCCCTTAGGTAGTATACAGCAGCCCTTAGGTAGTATACAGCAGCCCCAGTGCTGTATACAGCAACAGCCCCAGGGCTGTATACAGCAGCAGCCCCAGGGCTGTATACAGCAGCAGCCCCAGGGCTGTATACAGACGCAGCCCCAGGGCTGTATACAGCAGCAGCCCCAGGGCTGTATACAGCAGCAGCCCCAGGGCTGTATACAGCCGCAGCCCCAGGGCTGTATACAGCCGCAGCCCCGGAGGTATACAGGCCCCCCCATCAAGCTCCAGGGCCCCCCCCTTGCGCGGCAGCCTGTAAAGGAAAATCATACTTGCCAGTGTCCTGTCGCGCCGTCCGCAGCTTGCCGACATGACGATCCCGGGCTTCATTCAGCGTCTTCCGGCTTCCGACTTCCTGTAGTCGCGGGCAATGACGTCATTGCCCGCGACTAAAGGAATGCGGAAGACGCTGAATGAAGCCCGGGATCGTCATGTCGGCAAGCTGCGGACGGCGCGACAGGACACTGGCAAGTATGATTTTCCTTTACAGGCTGCCGCGCAAGGGGGGGGCCCTGGAGCTTGATGGGGGGGGCCTGTATACCTCCAGGGCTGCTGCAGTATATATACATATATGATGTATATATATGTATATATACTGTATACTCGCGTATAAGCCGAGGGGGGACTTTTCAGCCCAAATTTTGGGCTGAAAAAGTCGGCTTATACGCGAGTATATACGATATATATATGGCCTTGCTCTTGGAATATTGCCCCTATCGTGGTATATATGTCCCTTATCATGGTATATAGGGTCCTCCTCTCACTACCATAGTATTCCAATTATTAAATTGCATCCCTATATTCCTCCATATATCATGATGTATCTCCATAGTCCTCTATGAATTATAATCCATCCCATAGTCCCACATTCATAAGGTAGCTCCCATAGTCATCCAATTTTTATAATGCACCCCCATTATCCTCCATATAGTATTATGCAGCCTCACATCCCTCCATATAGTATAATGCAGCTTCACAATCCTCCATATAGTGTAATGCAGCCTCATACCCCTCCATATAGTATAATGCAGCCTCATAGCCCTCTATACAGTATAATGCAGCCTCACATCCCTCCATACAGTATAATGCAACCTCATAGCCCTCTATTCAGTATAATGCAGCCTCAGTCCTCCATATAATATAGATCAGCCTCATAACTCTCCATATAGTGCAGCCTCAAAACTCTCCACATAGTGCAGCCTCATATCTTTCCATATAGTATAATGCAACCACCTTTCCCATGATCCTCTAGCCATTGTGCACTCATTTATTAAAAAAAATAATTTGTACTTACCTCTGCCGATTTCCCCACTGCTCTGGTCTTCTTGTAAAAACCTAACACTCAGGAGGAGGAGGAGGTGCTGGCTTGCATTCCAGTGTGGAACACATAAAGCAAGAGGTGCCACCTACTTCTAGTGTGGAGGCGGCACCAGCATGCTATATGCATTCTACAGTGGAACGCATGCCGGCACCCCCGTGGTAAGAGGAAGTGTGGGGCAGGACTGGCAGCAGTTGGAAGCAGGAACAGGAGGATCCCCTCCCCTCCCTGACACACAGGGCCCAATAGCTGCCATGTGCTGCCATGCAGTCACATGGATGTGTGTCCTCAGGGATGCACATCCATGTGAAGCAGATGCTGCCATCAGCGGGCACTGGAGCAGTGAGCGGCACAGGTCCCTGTACGTCTCGGCTCCGTCGCAACTGTGACCCCTGCAACTGCGTTCATTACGCTCCTGGTTAGGGATGAACGATTCATACATAATTCCTTGTGCTAGGTGTGTAATCCCAATTTTTCACTGTATGCTGGCTTCCTGTTTGGCTTTGTCACCCAAGTAAAGCTTGTTGAAAGGCTGCAGATTAACCCATCATCAAGCTTTCCCAGTGTGAACACTTACAGCTCATCTCAGCTATCTATGGTATTGGCATGACTGTTATTGGCCAGCACATGACTGTAAAAAGAAAAATATAAGGATGTGGTCTCCCATGCAATTTTTTTTATAGTAACCAAGCTAAAAATAACAACTGCCCTCAAATATGGCACATACATTAGATGTGCCAAATTTGGCGCTTACCCGGTTCATCCCAATTGCCCTGGTGTGGTGATAATCAGGGTAGTATAAGGGGTAAACGACAGCTGTGATTTGTCAAAAGTTGCGGGCTCCTGTACCCAGTTATTTCCTTTTGGGGCAAACTTTTCTGTTACTCAATCCCCTTCTTAGAGCGAACTCGCGACTGAGTTAACTTCTCTCTCTTTCTTTCTCTCTGGGATCTGTCTTTCTGGGTCCCTCGGCCGAGGAGACCCCTGCTTTGCCTTGGCTTCTCGACTCTCACTGGACTCTCCTGGACTTCTTCCTCCAGACTGTCTGTCTGCTAACTCCTAATTAGTTCCCCCTAGAGGCCACTATATCTCCTCCCGGGGTCCCTCCCACCTACTATTCTAGTGTGTGGGTGTTAACTCTAGGGTTCCACCTAGTGACCATAGTTCCAATTGCAGTGGGGTGACTACACTGCTTTTCTGGGTGTAGTACCCCTCTTGTGGCACCTATATGGTGGGGCGCCACACACCCCCTTGATGAAACATGCTCGTCTGCGAGCATCACATTTGCCCATCGGGAAGTGAAAAAATTTTTTTTATATTAAATACAAACTAAAGGGTAACTATTTACAAATCATGAATATTTGGATTTCTTCCCGTTTCCGGGAGGCGCATTACTTTAAACGTTGCACATATATAAAACACAATAATGAATAATCACTCTGGCCCAACGGGACCGTCTCTTAACATGCAATCTATAGTCTAGACAGTCCAGTGTGTGTTATCATCGCTGGGCCGCTATTCTTCACACATTATCAGGGAAGGGGCAGTTCAATAAAAGTCTTTAGGGTCACCGGGGACATACTCTTCATTTGGGCAGTTCTCAAGCAGAAAATGGGGCTATATACAGGTAAACACAATGTCTCACATTGGAAGAATATTGCTTAAAGTATAATCAGTCTATCCTGGAGATTCTGATGGCGAACCATGCTAGCGGAGCAGGGTAGCGTTCATAAGTGACCTGCTCACCTCTATATAAGTCACGCCGGGGATGTCCTTTTCTGAAGAAGGATTCCACATCCCGCCGGGAAAAGAATATATCATCCAACAAGCCGGGTTCTCTCAAGAATCCCCATCTTTGCGGCATACCGAGACAACCATCCCGGTCTTACACTGTGATAAGAATGGTGGGTGATTGTGTGTAGATAGGTATCCTGTTAATAGATAGTGATCACAGGTCTTATTATTCCTTATTTTACAAGTTAATACCGCTGAACTAATAATGATTTTTGTCTTGCCATGAGGAGATTATGCACTCAGGAGCTGGATACAAGCAAGGTCAAGGAAATTGCTGACTTGCTATAATAAGATCATAACACAAAGAAGGCTCTATGAGCAAGGTCAAATGAAATTGTTTACTTGACAAAATAAGATCACGCGCTAGGGTGTTGGATACAAACAAGTGTCCATGAGAAGATTAAGTAAACTGCGCATGTCTCCACGTGTAGTTCCAAATGTGTATAAAAGTACGGGACTATGCTCAGTGAGGGGGGACTTTTCAGAAGACAACGTGGATGCACTTTCTTCTGTGATGTTGATGCCCGGATATTCCCCTACTCACTGATCGAGTTCCCCGATGGAGAGGGTGAAGCTGCAATATCCGGTAAATGTATTGATGCTTACTTGCTCCTATGTATGTTATATATGTATTAGTAAGGGCTGCTATATTCTTGGGTACC
This sequence comes from Allobates femoralis, assembly GCA_033576535.1. NCBI lineage: Eukaryota > Metazoa > Chordata > Amphibia > Anura > Aromobatidae > Allobates > Allobates femoralis. The sequence continues at coordinate 174,420,433 of JARQOC010000005.1, forward strand.
GGGTACTTTTACTGAAAACTTCTCCAATGTCATACAGTTCAGCAGTGCAGTAGATGGTATAATGGCAAATGCTATGGATGCTGCAAATGAAATTTCCCTCCTTGTGTGCCTTTCTTGTTCCTTCCTTTCCCTGCCTCCCAGTGGCGGTGAAGTCTGACTCTTAAAGATGATCTGACCTCCTGCTGCTTTTCCTAGTCTCCTCTCCCTTGTACCCGTCGGGTGAACCTTTTACTGTCCTTCGCAGGATCCAACTGCAGGACTGATTCCCCTCTTTTGGGCTCTTTGGGAGTCGGGGCCGTATCTGTAATATCGTTCTGTAAGTTCGTTGGATTCTCTGTGAGTCGTATAGGAACTCACAGTTGCGGGTTCCGGTACCTGGTTACTTCCTTTTGGGGCAAACTTTTCTGTTACTCAAACCCCTTCTTAGAGCGAACTCGCGACTAAGTTAACTTCTCTCTCTTTCTTTGTCTCTGGGATCTGGGATCTGTCTTTCTGGATCCCTCAGCCGAGGAGACCCCTGCTTTGCCTTTGCTTCTCAACTCTCACTGGACTCTCCTGGACGCCTTCCTCCAGACTCTCTGTTTGCTAACTCCTAACTAGTTCACCCTAGAGGCCACTATATCTCCTCCCGGGGTCCCTCCCACCTACTATTCTAGTGTGTGGGTGTTAACTCTAGGGTTCCACCTAGTGACCATAGTTCCAATTGCAGTGGGGTGACTGCACTGCTTTTCTGGGTGTAGCACCCCTCTTGTGGCACCTACATGGTGGGGCGCCACATTATTAACCCCTTACATTTCCCCGATTGCCATCGCATCAGGGCAATCAGAAAGAGCTGGTTAAGTACCAGATTTGGCGCATATAATGGATGCACCAAATTCTGGGGCCTCCTCAATGTTGAGAGTACAAAACTCTGGCTGTGCCCTTTACTATGGCTTAGTAACAAAAATGGGGTAACCCCCTGTCATTTAATTGTGAGATTTCTTCTATTTTTGATAAACAGCCATTTTTACCCGCTTACTATAAAACATAGTGTGGGAGCCCATGTCTTTTTTTAATTATTATTATCCTACCATACAGCAGAGTCATCAACAACCAATTACAGATAATTGACACAGAGGGCGTGGGGCATTTATAGCAGTCTGCAATGCTGGCACATAGGGTTGGTGGGGAAAACCACCAATATTCATAAAAAATATTGCTAAATGAGCAAGCCCGGAAAAGAGTTTGACAGCAGTCTTATCTTCTGGGAACCACAGTGAGTATAAGGGCACAGACACATTGGCGTGAAAATCGGACGAGTGTAATGCGAAAATCTCGCATTGCACTCAGACCAATGTTATTTAATAAGTCAGAACACATTAACGTGTGTTGTTCACTTTTTTCTCATTCAGAATCTGGATGAGAAAAAGTTGCAACATGGTGCGACAGTATGCGATTTTCGGACGACAGTCACCTATGCAAATCAATGGGTGCGACAAAATGATGGACACCACACTGACAGCACAGGGACGGCATAGCAGAGAGATTTTAGCATGGTGTTATTCATGCTGGAAAAAGAATACAATAGACAGGATAGATAGCATAGACATATCAGGCTTACCAGACTCCCGCTGCTACTTACAGGGCCGCCTATTGACCCTGCTGTTCTGATCGCATTTACTATACACTTGTACTGTTCCAGGTCAATATGACCCGACCTATGAAAATGTTGATTTTAGCGTACTGTATTTCATTTGAATACTTATTTCATTATTAAACTGCATGTGAGCATGGTTGATCATAAACAAATGAAAAAATGAAATTAAAACTTAATTTTTATCGTTATTTTTTTCAGAAAATGGTTGGTAGCTGTGCTGGTGGAGGCTGTTGTGTCTCTTTCTTGAGCATGCTGCTGGACACGCTTCACAATGGCTGCTGCTCCTTTACATCTGGCGTTTACTTTTCTGGCTTCAATAGGGCCTAACTAGGGATTTTCCTAATTCTTCAACAAAAATTCTTCTTTTATGCATTTTATTTCCGTTCCAATTAGGGTTGAATGTTGCAAAATATTATCATTGGCCAACAATTAGTTTTGTCGTTTGTATGTGTATGTTGATATTGCTTGATCTAGTGTATCAACTGCCTCTTTTGTGGCATTATAATCTAATAACATGTCCGGTTTTCTCTCTTCTCGATTACTTATTGCATTGTCATGGTGCATTGTGCTCATTAGAATTAATGTTTATTTTTTGGGGGGGAAAGTAAGACACAACTGTTATATCTCCAGTAAAGTAAAAAGTAGAACTATACACATCTCTTTTACTAAGGATACTTTACGACAGTTCTGGCTTGTTTTTCTTATAGTACCCAGCATGGAACGTTGTCTTTTTCGCAACATCTGCCCCAGTTGGTAGGATGTGAAAAAGTTGTCACGTGACATTTTGTCCTTTTAGTCCATGAGTCAAATTGACAACAACTCGCATGTACCCTGATTTTTTAAAGTGAAACTACTTGGTCCTTTCTCTCAGAATTGAAAGAGAAATGACTGGATGAGTACTTGCTCACTAATAAGAACAGTGAAACCCCACCTTCTGGAATAATGAGATGCAGTACACAAGAAAACAAATACATTTTGCAGGCAGATATAATTAGTGACCTGTTGAACAGTATAAAATGTTATCGGGTCATATTAACCCGAACAGTACAAGTGTAACAATCCGCATGTAGCAAAAAGTAAACAAAAAAAACCAACATTCATAGTAAGAACCCCTCACATGAGGAAAAGCAATTAATCACAAGTTTCAATCAGGATAATAAATAATCTGAAGGGTCTCAAATTTCACTAAACTTGCTTCATCATTTTCTAGCTGAACTCCCAATAACGCAGTAGAAATATGAAGTATTGAGGCCGTATTCTTCTCATGGACATTGTGGAGAAGCCAGAAGTTTGTCAATATCGGAGTGTTGATAATTTATAAAACACTCCGGTGTTCCAACTAGCTATGGCTTGTAGGAGTTTTTAAGCCTTTCACTAATTTTTACATTTCAGTGACAATTCGGAAGGTCTCCGCCAAAATGATCCAAAATTTACTAACTTTTCAAAATCTGGCAGGTCATCGATCACTTCATCAAAGAGTACCTGAGGTGTACTTTTTCCAAAGGGAAATCTCCATGGATGAGTCCCTTATCCATTTCAAACTTCAAGGGGAGGCTGAATTTCCACCATTACTGCCCAGAAAGAGTGCCAGGTACAGCAGTAAACTCTACAAGGTGTGAGGGTACCTCTTCTGTCTCCATCGTTTTGTCCACTTGTAAGCCACTGGCTACAGCTGTCTTCTCTACATCAGCTTCAGTAACTATCACATACAATTCAACAGATGCCACACACTCCTCTTCAACTGGAACTTTACTCAGCATTCCTGTTTCATTATATATCTTCATAGTATATAGGGTATAACATTTTCCAGCTGCTTTTTCATAGCACAGTGTACATCATATTGTTATGTCTTTCCAACTGGACTATTCTTGTTTGCTGTCTTAGGAATTCCTAGCGTAGTCTCTGTGTAGCTTCAACCTCCAAGACTTCCCCACCCAGCGACTCCTTGTCTCATTTCCCTTGTATGAAAATGTACATTCAGGTGCTCTTGTGGCGCCCCACTGGTCAGGCGTCACAGTTGGGGTACTGCACCCATAAATGAGTGTGGAATGTAGGGTTTGTAGGAGGATCCCATTCCAGCACTCCCACACACGCACCTAGGCAGATGGAAAGGGCCCATACCCTAGGAAGGGGAGTTAGGGAAGGAGGAGGTAGAAAAATGAGGGTTTCTAGTTTGCCTCGAGGGACAAAAAAGTACAGGAGCCCTGAGCAAGAGAAGGGGACTCCAAGAGAGGGGGCCTGGAGAGAGAGAGAACAGGCAGCCCAGACTGAAGGAGGGGACCCCCGAATTGGAGCGTCCATACTCCGGGAGGGAACCCTGGTCCAATTACCAGAGTGCCGGTTCCGAAGACGCGGCACAGGGAGTACATCCCCTGAGCCGTTACACCGGAGGTCGCAGGTCCATTTACCGGCCTCGACACCCTGTCAGAAAGGAAACCAGTCACACCAGAATAACTCACTGAGGTCGAAGTCCAGTGCAGGAGAGAGGAGAGCGGGAAGCTGGGATACTCAGGAAGCACCCCAATCGGGCCTGGTACTAAGCGGGCTGTTCCCGGACAGGTAGTAGAAGCAGGACACGGGTCAGAGACAAGGAAGGCATACCACAGGAGACTCCAAGAGACCCCGAAGCCCACTGTGACTACCCGGCCTGCTACCCTCACCTAATAACTGTTGTCTTCTGTGAACTGTACCACCATCAGCATTGTTCCAATAAAGTACCCGGGTAGAGTGACAGAGTCTCTGCATAATTATTTTCTCACCACACTGCAAATTGTTTCTCCATCATCAGCACTTCTATCACTACAAGTACCTCCCTGCCCCGGAGGGCCAGCTCTACCTGCAGGGAGCTGTACCATATCGGCTGCCTTACCATCACCTTCCTGAAGCGGCGCTAGTGTTACTTCACCAGAATCTGCGGGTGGCATCACAATAAACTACCCCTTTTTAGTTGACCACCAGGGCCACAGGTTTGGGCATGCCACCAGTGACATCTCTACCGCAGCAGAGGGCCCAGATACCCGAGTCCCCATAACCTGGGCTAGTCTTAACGCCTGGGATATTCGGGGCTCTGCTTGACCAGAACCAGACACAACTGGCACTAAAGCTCTCTCAGGCCATAAATTAAACTGAAAACTAAGATGGAGTCTCTCCTCTATTCCTAGTGACTGGATCCTCCCCCTGTGGGTCAATACCAAAACTTAATTATTTCTTATCCATACTGTCATCTATTGCTAACTCTGTCTAAACTGGGGACATTTCTATTAATTAAAATCCTCACACTTCTGCACCTTGCACTACACTACACCCTATCATATCCTACTAAACATTCTTATCACATTCTACACTCTTCATTCATTAACATGTTGCTACTATGACTTGTGAGGCACCGCCGGCATGGTCCTCATGGCCGGGGCGCGTCACATGCAGGATCAAGGTATGATCCTGTGCACACTGGCCGGTTTGACTGTGATAATGCTGTGTGAACCAACTGTGAACACAAGGTTTCATGAGCCTAATGAGCGGCAGTGAGAGTGGTATGAGATCGATGAGGCCCTAAGGAATGAGGGCTGAGTGCTGACAACCCGGAACACAGGGAGTTAACCTGAGCTGTGTGAAAGGCTGATTATCAGCAGCTAAGGGGGTGTGTCCACAAGGGAGTGGCTGGCACGATAAGAGTCAGCCAGCTGAGTGATTGAGATTAGATCCATTTTCAGCCAGACATCAGCCTGAGAGGATGTGGGCTGATTACCAGCCCGAGAGCTGAGCAGAGCCAGTCTGTGTGAGGGACTGGGAGTGCAAGTCCATGCCGCCATGTGGAGATGGTGAAGGGAGCATGCTAGCTCCATGCCGGTGCCGAGGTCCGAGGGTGTGATAGCACCTGGTGGGGAAGCCGTGGCTGAACCCGGTGGATACTGGTCCGGGCGTGGGTTGAACCACGTCCGGGAGAGGAGCCCTTGGGGACGCTTGGTGGACCCGTTACACAGGTAGCGAGACCCGGATCCGTGCCCGGTAAGACAGCGGTTCCCGTGTAACGGAGTGAGCTGTGTGTGAGTAATGCCAGGCGGGCATAACCGCTATTGGGTCCGACTAGGCAGTCGGTAAAGGACCCGTTGATGTATGTAGGGGCTTAGGCAATTGCCCTGAATGTAAGATGATGACCTATGTAAGAACATTGTATAATGATGTGGGGAGAAAGTGACCCAGCCAGTATGGATGATGTTGGAGGCGTTCCGTCCTGTGGGGACGAGAGGGAGGCTGCCCTGCTGCTTGCAATGGGTACCCGTCCCTCAACCACGACCTCTAATGGTGTGGGTGTGCCTGTGGTGCCAGACACATGGGGTAATAGGGCTCCTAGTAGGTAACGGATGAGGTTCCCGTGTACTATGGTTTGCCAGTCCTTGTAATGGGCCATGGAGGAGCCACAGTCCATGGATGATGGGCTGTGAGCGTGTGGAAGAAATGTATGTGATCCATGGACGTTTGAATGATGGATCACACATGGTATGTAAGGCCCGGTCAGGCAGGAATCCTGACTACGGGGTAATGTTATATCATCATGCTGGGTGACTAAAGCCAGGCGGCAGGTACCGCCATTGGGACCCACAGGGCCCGTTGAGGTATATGTAACGAAGGTCAGAAGCAGGGGTTAAAAGGGCTCCTAGAGTGGGGACACCATGGTTGAACCAGGTGGACTCTGACCGGGACGTAGGCGGAGATACGTCCAGGAAGGAGCCCCTTGGGGACACATGACATACCCGATACTCAGGTTGCTCAATCCCTGGTATGAACCCGGAGGGGTCATCGTCGAAATATAACACATGTATTTATTATAAATGTACTGTAAGATGTGTAAGTAGGCCGGAGGCCGTAGCTACCACGGGAGCAGGTGTTAGAGCTCCAATGGGGAGAGAGTCGTGGTTACAGGTCCCGGGTTATTGTGAATGTATATGTGCAAGGTTCTATGTAATGTATGATGTATTTATGTAAAGTGTTTATAATCAATGTGCAATGTGGCAAACATGCTACCCGGGTTATGTTATTATATGTGAAAAATAAACGGGTAGACATTGGTTAAACTTATAAACACGTGTTTTGTCGTTATGCAAGCGGGTTCCCCCGGTTGCTACCTCACAGACTCTACATATCAATAATTACATTATAAAATGCTTATAACTTCAAGGATAGGAATCTGACCACCTCTGACACATGATCTCAGTCATCCTTACAGTTTTAGTACAGAGAAGACGTGTCCTCACTGCTAGATGGAAGTTGCAATCGTTAGAATCCTGACAGAGTGCACTAGTTAAACCATACCATTTTGATAAATCAAGGCATTTAGAAAAATGTTTATTAATTAAAAGTATTTTATTAATTTATTTTATCACATTTCTGAGAGAAGCCCTTCAAAATATTTTGATGTGTGTTTTGAGCGCAACCAAATGCTTCAACTAGTGGATCGTATTTTTCAGATTATAAAACGCACTTTTGTTCCCCCAAATATTGGGGGAAAGTGTAAAGTGCATCTTATAATCCGAATCTATGGTGCTATACTGCAGGGGAGGGCGGGACCGGTTCTGGAGGATGTCCGGGGGCTGAAGGAGGCTGCCTGCAGGTTGCATGAGGCAGCGAGAGGTCACATGCCTCCACTCATTAGCGTCATATAATATGCACTGCACCCACTGTCCATCACCTTGGTGCTGAAATCACGTCAAGATATGGACAGGGGAGTGGCACATATTTTATATACCTGTACCCCTCCATTCTGGATATGGCCTCCCCTTCACTCTTTATGGCCCCCATGTTGCTGCCCATACTAAAATAACAAACCGCTTTTTACTTACCTTCCGACACTGTCCTCCATGGTTCCCTGCTTGCTGTACTTCCTGAGTCTAGGGGAAGCCAGTCATGTTATCGGGCCCGCAGTGATGATGTCACTCTGCTGTGCCAATCACATGACCGGCTTAACCAAGACTCAGTAAGTGCAGCAAGCACAGAGCCATGGAGGACAGCGTCAGAGGGTAAGTAAAAAGCGGATTGTTATTTTAGTGTGGGCAGAAGCATGGGGGCCATGCAAAGTGATGCGGAGGCCAAATCCCGAATGGGGGGCTGTGTGCCATCACAGGGAGCCATGAATGCAGCACAGAGGGGCCATGATCCAGCACAGGGGGACATGTGCCAGCACTGGGGGACATGTGCCAGCACAAGAGTCTATATTCAATATAAGGGGGCCATATCAAGGATAGGGTGAGCTATATCCCAGGATGAGGGACCATGTACCAGGATGAGGGGGCTATGAGGGACATATATATGATTTCTAAGACGGACTCTGGCATTATAAGATGGACCCCATTTAACGTTAACTTTTTTTTTTTTCTTTTTCATTCAAAAACTTTGGGTGTGTGTTTTATAATCCGGTGCGTCTTATAAAGCGAAAAATACGGTAAGTATAACATTAGTTATTATATAGCTTGGCAAAAATATTGACTACTTATCTACACAATATTGAGCTGCAATGAGGATTTCATACCAATGAATCTAACGTATTTGAAAATAAATGTATATATGCCTGTAAGCAGCAGCTTATCATACCGCCTTACAAAACAATCCATTGTGCTTCAAGGCAAACTAAAGTATCTACAATTTCACTTTTGAAAATAAATATTATCTCGATTTCATAGATGTCTCTACTCGATTGTCACTTATTTGCTCTTATCTTCATTTTACTTCATATCTGAAAATCTCCATTCATGTTCATATTTTCTACCGACTTCATATTTCTCTACTTATGTAGCGGTGAAATAATGTGTCCTTCTATAAAACCGTTCCTCTCCTATTTATGCTACAAACTCTTATCTATTACAATGCAGTAAACCAGCTTTCAATAGATAGTGAAAGAGACAAATGTGCAAATCAAACCCATCTGAAGGCTGGAGACCTCTGTGTGACACATGTATGCTTTTCTTTACTTTACTTATACTATACTGATACTGTGAATTGCAAGAACATTAAGTCCAAAAATCTAATTTTTCATGTATTTCGGCTCAAGTAATAAACGCACATAATGAGGAAGTGAAGTGTATCATAAACTCAACATAGTCAATTACAAACAGGAGGAATCAAGATTATTGCACAAAATTAGATTAGTCTTTATTGAATGTGTTTTTTCATTTTAAAATATCCAGAGAATTTTGCATTAAAAGGTGGCGACACCCACGAGGACAGAAATCAAATAAAAAGAAAAAACACAAAACAAAGGACCATTGCAGGGCGACATGATTGTCAACATATGTCAACGGGGATTTATCAAGGTGAAAGAATAAGTAACAAAATAAAAAGAAAAAATGTAAAGTGTCAGTGTACTGAATATAATCCTAACACCATCGATAATGTAATATGATGTAACAGGTAGGATAGAACCACATCTAATCACAGACCTTACTACAAGGCTGGAAACACACTGGCGAGTGGAATAACGGTCCGATTGACGTATCCGAGAGTCGGACGAGTGTTGTCCGAGTTTTGGTCAGTGTGGCTTCCGTGTGCTGTCCGAGTGCAATCCATTGTTTTTCTCAGCAGCTATTTACTGTATAATCATTTACAGGAACATTTTGTACAATTGTCTGAGCTACAGAATGATAATGTATCAGTGAAAACTCGCATCAAACTCGCACAGTCTGTGTGCGGTCCGAGTGTGGTCCGTGATTTTTGTCAGACCCATAGACTTGCATTGACGAGTCTCAGCCGTGAATCGCATACTGTCGCAGCATGTTGCGACTGACTTGTCGTCTGTGATGACAAAAAAACGAACGACACTCATAAATGTGCTCTTGGACATTGAGATTTTTTCTCGCATTGCAGTCGTCCGAGTTTCACGCCAGTGTGTCCGTACCCTAATGGTACATTTACACGCCGCCATCGAAAGGTAAAAACCGGCAGGTATCGGACACAATTATACCTGATACCTTGAAAACACCGCGAAGTGGCGGCGTGTAATTCAAGCAGTTTCTACCAGTGTCTTTGGATACCTGTGTTTCAGACGTGCTCAAAAACAAGCAGGAATAATCCCTATGGTGGCGGCGTCTAATCGGGGCACAGGCACGGTATTTGAGTTCCCTGGGGTGTGCCACAGCGTCATGTATACCACGTCCCATCAGCTATCACTGGTGGGGGCTACTGTGTACATATTGGCTGTCCCTGCACAGGGCGACATATTTAACGAGCTGACCAGTCACACTACACATTTGCAATAGCGTCATATATTAGCCAGCCTCCCTGCGCTGGCTGGCCAATCATGATATGATTGCATTGTCCGATCACCGTATGAGTGTCGCGTAATACACAACTCTGTCACGCTTATGTAGTTACGGCGCACAATATGTACACCCAGATTCCCTTGTGGTAGCGGCGTGTAAATCAGGGAAGGTGCTCCACAGAAGGTAACCTGCGGCACCCGTCGGCACTTCCGGGGAACGAAAATACCTTCTGTGGAGCACCTTGTGGCGGCGTGTATTTGTGGCATCAGGTACCGTTAGCAACCGTTGCAAACGCGCACGTGCACGTGCGGTGCCTACCTGTTGCTACCCTCTGTTGCGGCATGTAAAGGTGCCATAACAGGTAATGTTCCCCAGAGAGTCTAAGTCAATCACACCACCTCCAAGTATATTAGAATCTTAATAAAGTGCAGGAACAATGTCCCTTGTTAAAATCACGCTCATTAGTGAGAAGAAGTGAAGAACAAACACACTACATGATCCAGCATACGGGACACACGAACCAACACATATCTCCAATATACACTTCACAAACTGGCATCTCTTGCTGGCTTCATCAGGGAGAAAACTAATGCCTCACTGCAAGCGGCATGTTTATACGGTATGCCCCCAGAGCTCGGTCATGTGACTACTAACCGCTGTTCCTAGTGCCTCGCATTGACAGTGCATTTGCCCTCATTGCCCTACACATGGAAGACATCTGGCCGTCCCAGTGGCTTAATGAGCATGGCCGATGTTGCCATTGGACCTGGGCATGTGCATTACTGTAAGGATGCTGAAATGAATGCCGAGCACAGGAGGTCAGACCATGCAGGCACACAATGCGGCACAAAGAGGCTGGAGAGGAAGAAATTCAACAAATAACCAATATCCCAATTCCAATAGCCCTATTTCTAAACCTCCTTTGACACTTTTAAAAAAAGTAGTGGTGATGACGTCTTCTGGGCATAGGGGGCATGAGGGCGCATGCACCGGAAATGCGAGGCATCGAGTACAGCTGTTGGTAGTCACATGACCAATCTACTGGGAGCATAAAAACAGCCCACTTGCAGTGAGGCATTAGTTTCCTCCCTGATGAAGCAAGCAAGAGATCCCAGTTTGTGAAATGTACATAGGAGGTATACGTTGGTTCGTGTGTCCCATGTGTTGGAGCAGATAATGTGTTTGTTCTCCACCTCTCCACTCCTCCACCCCCTCTCACTAATATGTGTGATTATAACTAGAGACATTGTTACTGCACTTTATTAAGATGCTCATATAATTGGAGGCGGTGTTATTGACTTAAGGGGCCGTCACACGCTCCGATTTTGTGAGCAATCACACCTACAATCTCAGGGGTGCACACTTGTGGACAACATCGTTAGTGAGATGTCACATGTATAGATATCGTTCACGATGCAGCAACGATGTTACGTGCAGGTATCGTTCGCACAACCAGCGACCGTTGCTTGTCAATGTTGTGAATAGGCAAAATCGTTAAGGAGATCGTTATTGTGGTGCCACAAGTCTGATTTGGGGTCCGGTTCTCAAATCTGCGATGAACGATAAGTCCACTTATCTCTTGTAAGATCGACGTGTCACACGCAACGACATTGTTAGAGCGACCGAAAACCCCTGACGTTTCAGCGATATCTTTAATGATATTGTAGCGTGTGATAGCCCCTTAAGACATACTGGAACATTACCTGTTGTAGTAATTACTGTGATTACATGTGGTTCTATACTGATCCATCATATGATACTACATTATCGATGGTAGGAGTTTTTTCTGCTTACAAGTGAATGAATTTATTGCAAAAAGTGTCACCTAGTTAAAAATGGTGCATTTGCAGAAACATGCAGTGGATACAAAAAAGGCACATATACTGTATATTCACAGCAGCACAATAAGTAAATTGGAATTCCACATATCCCAACAACTATACAGTGCCTACAAGTAGTATTCAACCCCCTGCAGATTTAGCTGGTTGACACATGCGGAATTAACTTGGCATTGTGACATTTGGACTGTAGATCAGCCTGGAAGTGGGAAATGCACTGCAGCCAAAAAGATTTCTTAATTTTTTTTTTTTTTTTTTTTTTTTTAAAGCGTTAAAAGTTAATTCAGAGGGTCATTTATTATTCAACCCCTCAAGCCACCAGTATTCTGTTTGGTCCCCCTAAAGTATTAAGAAGTAGTTCAGGCACAAAGAACAATGAGCTTCACATGTGTGGATTAATTATCTCTTTTGCCAGCCTTTTCTGACTATTTAAGACCCTCCCCAAACTTGTGAACAGCACTCATACATGGTCAACATGGGAAAGACAAAGGAGCATTCCAAGGCCATCAGAGACAAGATTGTGGAGGGTCACAAGGCTGGCAAGGGGTACAAAACCCTTTCCAAGGAGTTGGGCCTACCTGTCTCCACTGTTGGGAGCATCATCCGGAAGTGGAAGGCTTATGGAACTACTGTTAGCCTTCCACGGCCTGGACAGCCTTTGAAAGTTTCCTCCTGTGCTGAGGCCAGGCTTGTCCAAAGAGTCAAGGCTAACCCAAGGACAACAAGGAAGGAGCTCCGGGAAGATCTCATGGCAGTGGGGACATTGGTTTCAGTCAATACCATAAGTAACGTACTCCACCGCAATGGTCTCCGTTCCAGACGAGCCCGTAAGGTACCTTTACTTTCAAAGCGTCATGTCAAGGCTCATCTACAGTTTGCTCATGATCACTTGGAGGACTCTGAGACAGACTGGTTCAAGGTTCTATGGTCTGATGAGACTAAGATCGAGATCTTTGGTGCCAACCACAAACGTGACGTTTGGAGACTGGATGGCACTGCATACGACCCCAAGAATACCATCCCTACAGTCAAGCATGGTGGTGGCAGAATCATGCTGTGGGGCTGTTTCTCAGCCAAGGGGCCTGGCCATCTGGTCCGCATCCATGGGAAGATGGATAGCACGGCCTACCTGGAGATTTTGGCCAAGAACCTCCGCTCCTCCATCAAGGATCTTAAGATGGGTCTTAATTTCATCTTCCAACAAGACAACGACCCAAAGCACACAGCCAAGAAAACCAAGGCCTGGTTCAAGAGGGAAAAAATCAAGGTGATGGAGTGGCCTAGTCAGTCTCCTGACCTTAACCCAATTGAAAACTTGTGGAAGGAGCTCAGGATTAAAGTCCACATGAGACACCCAAAGAACCTAGATAACTTGGAGAAGATCTGCATGGAGGAGTGGGCCAAGATAACTCCAGAGACCCGTGCCGGCCTGATCAGGTCTTATAAAAGACGATTATTAGCTGTAATTGCAAACAAGGGTTATTCCACAAAATATTAAACCTAGGGGTTGAATAATAATTGACCCACACTTTTATGTTTAAAATTTATTAAAATTCAACTGAGCAACATAACTTTTTGGTTTGTAAGATTTATGCTTCTGTTAATAAATCCTACTCTTGTTTGCAGTTTGAAGGCTCTAACGTATTTGCATCTTATCAAACCACCTAAATCTGAAGGGGGTTGAATACTACTTGTAGGCCCTGTACATTGCTCTCCTCTCGTGCTGAATATCGCAGCACTATATTACAGTACATACATGGTCATACCATGTACGTGCAGTGAATATATATGTATGTGCCTTTTTGTATCCACTGCATCTTTCTGCAAAAAACTCCTTATGTCTTTTTCTTGGAAATGCATTTCTATGGAGTTTTGCTATAGGCCATACTGGGCAGGGATAATTTACCCTCTGACCTTGAATATAATTGCGTAACCATATGGAACTAATTCATTTTACAGTATCGATGGTGTTAGGATTATATTCAGTATAAGTAAACACTGACACTTTACATTAGATTTTTTTCTATTTTGTTACTTATTGGTTACCTTGATAAATCCCAGTTGACATATGTTTACCCTGGAAAAACAGACATGCTAGGCACCACTCAGAAAACCAACCAGTGACCTATTCCTGGTCATTCAGTAAAAACTCCTTATGAGACAGCTGAACCACTGCGGTGCATTCAAGAGTCCAGAAGTCCAATGACAATTCATAAGCAAAAAAGAGAAACAGCACTCACCGATTCTTCATGTGCAGCTTTTATTGGAAGTCAGAGTTACATCAGTGCAGGGAGGGGGTGCAATAAAGACTAATCTAATTTTGCACAATACTCTTGATTTCTCCTGTTAGTAATTGACTATGTTGAGTTTATGAGGCACATCACATGCTCATTATGTATGTTTATTACTTGACCGTCATACAGGACAATTGCCATTTTTGTACTTAATGTTTTTGTATGCTTTGTCTGTCGTTTTCACGGGAGGTCCATTATCCAGTATGGATTTTAAAGCTCGGGACCAGACGTGGCTTTATCAGTTAAACAACATTTTTAAGAATGACGGAACCTTCGGTTTTTATGATGATGACGGACAGCAGATTAAATTAGATTTAGTCCCCAAATATAAGGACCTTTTGAAGCATAGGACTAAATTAGGTGGAACAGTGCCTTCCTCATTAAATATGTTGAAAAGGATCTAGTGACTCAAGGCTTGAGAATACAGGTCTTCCCCTTGTTTACAGTGGAGGATGAGGAGTTTAAATTAAAATGGCAAGATGGATCAGGAGTTTTTCTTCAGCTCTTGTCGGGTCATAACACGTCCACATTGGAAGAACTTGAGAATGAAATCAAGAACTTGAGTGAAACTCTAAAGGAAAAACTTCCAAGGGAGGTGTTAGTTAAAGTCAACAAGGAGATAGAGAGTGAGGTTGTAAAATGGCAAAAGGAGATCAAACAGTTCAAGGTCAAGAAACGTCAGTGTAACCCTCAGGATTATGAAAATTAATGTTTTTAAATGTTGTTTTTAAATTCAATACTAAACCAGAAAGAGGAAGATCGCAGACCAGACGTGGTCAAAGGCCACGCAATTGTCCACGCAATTTGGTGGGTCCCTTCTCAGCATCCAGTCTGTGTGGGTCGGTCAGTGCAGGGACTGGAGAGGTAGCAACCGGTGTGAGCACCAGCACCAAGAAAATACTAACAACTAGAAGAAGGATGGTATAAAACAACGGGGAAAAACACAAGTAATAAATCTGTCCTCCAGGGTACAGACTGATGCACACACTGAGGTCCTCTCAAAGGGACTAGATTTCTCACCCACAAATTCCTTTCACTACTTTGCAGCATTGACAGATGTCAATATTTTTGTGCAGCGGCTGCTATTGCACAAGCTCTATAACAGAGGAACAACTGGTAGTCCTGAGAGTCACGCTGAATGTGAATCCTTATTGGCCTTGGAGGAAGTCTTGGAAAATGAGCCTCCAGATCCCGTAAGTAACTTTCCTGCCTCCTTAAAACCCAGGCAACCAGTAAGTTGCCAGTGAAATTCATAGAAAAGTTGCTGCATGTAAAGGTACCTTTACAGGTGTACAGGAAATGAGGGCGCATGGGCCGCAAATGCGAGGCATTGAGAACAGTTGTTGGTAGTCATGTGACCAAGCTCCTGGGGGCATAACAACAAGCCAATTGAATTACCGTATATACTCGTGTATAAGCCGACCCGTGTATAAGCCGACCCCCTACTTTTGCCCCCAAAACCTGGGAAAATCTATTGACTCGTGTATAAGCCGAGGGTGGACCCTAGCACAAGTATACAGCCCCCAGCAGTGTGGTATACACCAGTCCCAGAGGTAGATACAGCAGCCCCAGTGGTAGTATACACGCAGCCCCAGTAGTATATACAGCCCCAGTGGTATATAGAGCCCCAGTGGTAGTATAGACGCAGCCCTAGTAGTATATACAGCCCCAGTGGTAGTATATACAGCCCCAGTGGTAGTTTACAGGGCCCCAGCAGTATATACACGCCCAGTGGTAGTATACAGGGCCCCAGCAGTATATACAGCCCCAGTAGTTTATACAGCCCCAGTGGTAGTATACAGGGCCCCAGAGGTATATACAGCCCCAGTGGTAGTATATAGCAGCCCCAGTGGTAGTATACAGGGCCCAGCAGTATATACAGCCCCAGTGGTAGTATATACAGCCCCAGTGGTAGTATACAGGGCCCCAGCAGTATATACAGCCCCAGTGGTAGTATATAGCAGCCCTAGTAGTATATACAGCCCCAGTGGTATATACAGCCCCAGTGGTAGTATACAGGGCCCCAGCAGTATATACAGCCCCAGTGGAAGTATATACAGCCCCAGTGGTAGTATATAGCAGCCCCAGTGGTAGTGTATACAGCCCCAGTAGTAGTGTATAGCAGCCCCAGCGGTAGTATACAGTATCCCCAGTAATCCAGGGCCCCCCCAGCCTGACTCCGGTCACCTGTAAAGCAAACTATACTTATCACAGTCCCGCTGTCCGCGCCCGCTCGCCGCTGCCGTCCGCAATCCTCCATCTTCATGCGACTTCTTCCTGTTTCCTGTGCTCGTCGCAGGGAATGACGTCATTGCCTGCAACGAGCACAGAAACAGGAAGAAGACGCATGAAGATGGAGGATCGCGGACGGCAGCGGCGAGCGGGCGCGGACAGCGGGACTGTGATAAGTATAGTTTGCTTTACAGGTGACCGGAGAGACGCTGGGGGGGCCCTGCATTACTGGGGATGCGGGGGCTGCTGTATACCGATGTATACATCGGTATGTACCGGCACTGACTCGCGTATAAGCCGAGGGGGGTACTTTTCAGCCCAATTTTTGGGCTGAAAAACTCGGCTTATACGCGAGTATATACGGTAGTTTTCTCCCTAAAGAAGCTAGCAAGAATCCCAGTTTGTGAAATGTACATTGGAGATATTTGTTTTGTGTGTCCTGTGGCCTGGAGCATGTACTGTGTTTGTTCTCCACCCCCGCTCACTAATGAGTGTGATTTTAACTAGAGACATTGTTCCTGAACCTTATTAAGATGCTCATATAGTTGGAGGTATTTTGATTGACTTAGACTTTCTGGGGAACATTAACTGTACATTTAGCCCCAACATTGCCTCCTCTATAAACTGCTCAAAAAAATAAAGGGAACACTTAAAAAACACAATGTAACTTCAAGTCAATCACACTTCTGGAAAATCAACCTGTCCAATTATGAAGCATCACCGATTGTGAATCAATATCTCCTGCTGTTGTGCAAATGTAGCAGACAACAGGTAGACATGATAGGAAATTAGCAAGACAACCCCTATAAAGAAATGGTTCTGCAGGTGGTGACCCCAGACTGTTTCTCTGTTACCTGACATCCACAAATGGGTGTTGAGCTTACAGCCCAACACCGTGCAGGATGATTGCCATTCACCAGAGAACACCAACAGTGTCAGATTCGACATTGGTGCCCTGAGCTCTTCATGGATGAGAGCAGGTTCAGGCTGTGGAGAATGTTCTGCTGCTGCAACATCCCCCAGCATGACCGGTTTGGCAGTGGGTCAATAATGGTGTGGGGAGGCATTTCTTTGGAGGGCCACACAGCCATCCATGTGCTAGCCAGAGGTACCATGACTGTTATTAGGTAGTGGGATGAGATCCTCAGACTCATTGTGAGACAATGTCAAGGTGCAGTGGGCCCTGGGTTCATTTTAGGCACTATTCTCCCAGTTCCTTCTTGCACAAAGGAAGAGGTAGCAGTCTTGCTGCTGGGTTATTGCCCTCCTATGGCTCCGTCCATGTCTCCTGGGATCTCCTCCATGCTCTGGACACTGTGCTGACACACAGCTACCCTTCTTGCCTCAGCTCGCATTGATGTGGCATCATGAATGAGCTGCACTACCTGAGCAATTTCTGTGGTTTCTAGACCCCGCCTCTTGCTACCTCTAGGGGTTGAAAAGTATTGACAACATGCAAAAGTGACCAAAACAACAGCGAAAGATGATGAGAACAGAGAAATAGTCTGTGGTCACCACCTGCAGAACCGCTCTTTTTTAGGGGTTGTCTTGCTGTTTGTCTATCATTTCTACCTGTTGTCTGTTCCATTTGCACAACAGCAGGAGAAATTGATTCACAGTCGATGTTGCTTTAAACCTGTACAGGTTGATCTCCCAAAAGTGTGTATGACTTGCAGTTACATTGTGTTGTTTATATAAACCCTTTATTTTTTTGAGCAGTATAGTAAGGACTGTCATTAGATGTGGTTCTATCTTACCTGTCACATCATACTACATTATCGATGGTGTTAGGATTATATTCAGTACACTGACACTTTACATTAGATTTTTTTCAATTTTGTTACTTATTCTTTCACCTTGATAAATCCCCGTTGACATATGTTGACAATCATGTTGCCCTGCAACGGTCCCTTGTTTTGTGTTTTTCTTTTTATTAGATTTTTGTCATTCTGGGTGTCGCCACCTTTTTTATATGAAATTCTCTGAATGTTTTATAAATGACAAAACACATTAAAGTGATCCTAAACCCAGAAACTGAACCCCCCCGTATCTTTAGACCTGTCCCTGCACCCCCTCTTATCATTCCTAGCCATCCCTTTTGCAGAAAAAAATCGCTTTTGTAAAGTAAGAGAAAAAGTTATATTACTTTGTCCTGTGTGAGTTCTCTGTTTCTGTGCAAGCCGCAATGGGCGGGGCCTGTGTGCTGCTGCCTTGTAATTATGCACGCCCCTCTCTGCTTCTAAGAGTCTGGCCGTGTCATGAAAGGGGTGGGGCTAAATCGCGGCATGCCAGAGCCCCGCCCCCTTTCAAGAATTGTACTGCTCAAATGCCTTTAAATATGTCATTGAATGACTATGTGCAGTGGTCATTAAAGAGGACCTGTCACCAAACCAGGCATGGTGATCTAATTACAGCACTGGATACAGCATGTCTCCAGCATGCAGGCAAGGGGTCACCCAGCACTTGAGCAGCCCTGTACCCCGAGATGATAGACTTAGAAAACTTACATGCTCCAGCCATTAAGTAGGTGGCTAGGGGCTGCAGCCAAGGGCAGATTCACACCCCCTGCATGTGTAATCTGCCCACCGCTGCCAATCATTCTCTCCCTGTCTGCAGCATTTAAACAGAGTTTTTTTTTCTCTCTCCCAGAAAGTCCGTGAGGGGCGGGGCTAAACGGGAGAGAAAAGAAACCTCTGTGTAATGCTGCAGACAGGGAGAGAATGATTGGCAGCGGTGGTCAGATTAAACATGCAGGGGGTGTGAATCTGCCCTTGGCTGCAGCCCCTAGCCACCTCCTTAGTGGCTGGAGCATGTAAGTTTTCTAAGTGTATTATCTCGGGGTACAGGGCTGCTCAAGTGCTGGTGACAGGTCTTCTTTTAGAAGGATTTTAGAATCTCAAGTGATTTACGTTTTGGCTTGAATATCTATTCAGTAAGTTTATATTGGAGAAGCGTGCACCAGAAAGCAACACTGCATCCCCATAAGGATAGTTGGGAAGGGAAACAAATAGTTGAATTGAACTGCTTTATATTCTGGGAAATCAAGATTTCAGTAGTGTTGAGCTTTATGCACACATACAAGTGCATCTCAGTGAAGTAGAATATCGTCAAAAAGTTCATTTCTTTCAGTAATTCATTAAATAAAGTGAAACGCATATATTATAAAGAGTCATTACAAACAGTGATCTATTTCAAGTGTTTATTTCTGTAAATGTTGATGATTATGGCTTACAGCCAATGAAAATATGAAAGGTCATTTTTTTAGAAAATGAAAGTATCATCAAAGAGTGAATATAATATTGATTTATTAGCTAATGCATTTCAGGGCTCCCTTGCCCCTTCCTCTGGACAAATCAATACCATATTGCCACGTTTCAGGGTGTGTCAGGGAGCCCTCAATCAGAGTGGCTAGTAAAGCAATACTATATTAACCCTTTGATGTCTCGTGGAATACAGCAGTGCGGTTTTTAACCCTACTTGAATATTCTGAGATAATGACCTTTGGGTTTTCATTGGCTGTAAGCCATAATCATCAACATTTACAGAAATAAACACTTGAACTAGATCCCTCTGTTTGTAATGACTCTACATAATATATGTGTTTTACTTTTTGTATTGAATAACTGAAGAAAATTAACTTTTGGATGATATTCTAATTCATTGAGATGAAGATGCCCCTGTAAGTCAAAGTATAATGGGATTTATAGTTTAACAGTTGGTTAATGTTCATTAACAATTTATTCTACTTAACTCTGAGCCACTACCTTGCCCTGATGGCTTAGTGACAATTAATTGGTATTTTAGCTTACAAGTCGTCGCTCTGAATCCAGACAAGTACAACATCACATATTGTTTGGATATTTATTATTTGCTTGCATTGTTTTCCGCCAGGTTCTTTGATTTATTTCCACACTTTGTGTTTTTCGATCTGACGTTGGATTGCAATGCGCGGACTGGCTGCGCAAGTCCAGACCCAAGCGTAACAGCTTCTAAGAAATATATGAAGTTACCACACTCTGGCCAGTCTGTGCATTGGGATCTAACATTAGACTGAATGGCACGGATGTGTGAAAGAACCCATGGAGTTAAGAAAATTAGATTGTACTCTCCATTGAGAACAGGGTCTGTATGTGACAATCTCTGCAGGGCACTGGAATATGTTGGCTGCAGGGCTATATCAGCAGACAAATATTAACAATTTAGTTTTCCTATTGAGCACACAAGTGGAAAGGGCTTGTATTAAGTGCATGAATGGGAGTAATACTTTGGGAACCATGGCATTTCATTCTGAAACAATAGCATTCTCGCACGTCTTAACCTCCAATTCCTACAGAACTATCAGATCTGCTGAAATACAATGTATGAGAATCCAACCTCCCCTATTGTGGAAGCTCCAGAGATTGTCAAAATATTTTAGCTCAAGTAATGGCATGAATGCAACAATGGCTCCTTTATTAACACACTGGCGTCCCTGAACACTGCCCAATTTTAAATGTTCTAGAGCCAGACGCATACTATTCTATTGCATTGTATAATGCTGCCAAATTAAAGACCATAAAGAATAAAACAGATCAGAATTATTCCAAAGTCTAATAATGCTAATACATATAATAATAATAATAATAATAATAATCAGTAATATTAATTCTCTTATATATCACCATTAATTCAACTTCTTCACTATGTATTGCATTGTATAGGATGAATTGATGTCTACAATTCTCTAAGGCTATGTGTCCACAAAACCAGGTTATTTCTGCGCCAAAATAAAGTATCTCCTGGCAGAAAATATGCAGCATTCTTTTGCTTTTTCATCCTTTTTCGTTGTGTTTTTCTCATCATATAGTCTATGAAAAAAATGAAGAAAGAATGAGGACGTTGCCTCTTCTTCCTGTAACAAAATCTGCAGGTAACAAACCCTGAAGGTGTGCACAGCACTTCAGAAATCCCACAGACTTTCCTCGGATGCATTTTCCCTTGCAAAAAACTGCAAGTAAAAATGCATCAAAAAACGCTAGGTGTGCACATAGCCTAAGGCTGCAATATTTGAATTCTGTGACTAATAATAAAAGCACTTTGAACAGATATTAATGCACTCATAAAAAGTTTTCTAATGTCACATTTCACACATGCAGAATAAACAGGACAACCACACAACAGCAAGAGCCCTGCCGGCATGAGCGTAGAATGGATCCGTAGGTTAGACGTAGCCCCCAAACTGCCCCTTTTACCTGGAGCCTTTTAAGGAATCTTCATATTTAATTCCTGATTACGCTGCACAATCCCATTCTTTTCTAATCGGTCCATGATCCACCTTAAACAGGAGCTTTGAACTGGAACAGTACAGATAGGGTTTCTGAATAGTCAGTTGAGCAGTCACATTTTAGTCCACAGGACAAAGAGCAGCTATTGATCCCTCGCACTGAGCATCCCTCTATTTTATACCTGCTGCTATATGCACACTGCTGTGCAGCTCTAACTCCTCCTTTATATCCTATCATTTCTCATCCAAAGTCAAAAAATGTAACGTGTTAATGTCACTTGACCACCAGAGGGCGCACCTCAGCATCCTTACAAATTGTTAATGGATCTTGAAGAACATCATTTCTTATAAGATGCTTCTTTATATTTTTGCTACGAAATATATGTAATCCACTATACAACTAACCTATCTAATTAGCAAAGATGGTCTACAAAAATAACACACATTTGAAACACATTTCATTAACCCCTTAAGGAATTGCCAATTTTAGTACTTTTGTCTTTGCTTTCTTTTTTTCTATAAAATCAAGAATCATAGCTTTTTTATGTTTTTTTTCTGCAGTTTTTTTCTTCTTTTAGATTATAGTTGTATTTGTTATTATGTATGTGGAAGTATTTTGGGTTACAGATGAATTATTTGCAACTTTTTATTAGAGACTAGATGGGAGCCCGATGCTATCGTATCGGGAGGGCTGTGCCTCTCTTTGCCCCCCTGTGCTCTTTTTGTCCACCCTGCGCTCTTTTGGCCCCCTGCCCTCTCTTTGCCCACTTGCGCTCTCACTGCCCCTGCATTTCTTTGTCCCCTCTGCACTCTCTTTGCCCCTGCGTTCTTTGCCCCGTGCTTTCTCTGCCCCCCTGCACTTTTTTTGCTCCCTTCCGGCCCCTCTGTGCTCTCTTTGCCCACTATGTGCCCTTACTGCTCCCTGTGCTCTATTTGCCTCTCTGCACTCTTTGCCCTTGTTCTTCCCCCTGCACTCTTTTTGCCTACCCTGCACTCTTTTTGCCCCCCTAATGTCCCTCCGTGCTCTCTTTGGCCACCCTGCGCTCCCAGTGGCCCCCTGCACTCTCTTTGCCCCATGTGTTCTCAGTGGCCCCTGCATTCTCTTTGCTCCCCTTGTGCTCTGTTTGCTCGTCTGCACGCTCTTTGCCTCCTGCGCTTTCTTTTATCCCCACAGTACTATCTTTGCTACTCCCTGCATTCTCAGTAGCCCACTACATTCTTTTTGCTTCCTTCTGTGCTCTCTTTGTTCCCCCTGTGCTCTCAGTGGCCTCCTGCGCTCTCTTTGCCCCCCCACTGCACTCTTTGCTCTCTGTGCCCTCTCTTTGCTTCCCCTGTGATCTCTTTGCTCCCCTGTGCTCTCTGTGCTCTCCACTGTGCTCTCTTTACTCCCCCTATGCTTCCTTTGTTTCCCTGTGCTCTCTTTGCTCCCCACGCACTCTCTTTGAACCCCCTGTGCTCTTTGCCCCCACATGCTCTCAGTGGCCTCTTGGGCTATCTTTGCTCCCCTGTGCTCGCTATGCTCCTCCTGGGCTCTCTTTGTATCCCCTGTTCTCTCTTTGTTTCCCCTCTGCTCTTTTTTCTTACCTGCGCTCTCTTTGCTCCCCACTGCACTCTCTTTGCCCCCTGCACTCTTTGCTCCCCCTGTGCTCTCTTTGATTCCCCTGCTCTCTCTTTGCTCCCTCTTACGCTCTCTTTGCTCCCCCTATGTTCTCTTTGCTCTCTTTGCTTCCCCTGTGCTCCCTTTGTTTCCCCTGTGCTCTTTGCACCCCCTGCGCTCTCCTTGTATCCAGTCTGTGCTCTCTTTGCTCCTGACTTCACTCTCTCATTGCTCCCAACTGCATGCTCTTTCTTCCCCCTGGCCCGTGAACCCTCTCTTCCGCCCCACCTTTCTTCCTAGTTGTGATGGCTCTGTCATAGCTGGGAAGCATTGAAGACTACAGGAGCCACGTGGACGTTATGTTCATGTGACTGATCACATGTCTGTGACATCATCAAAGATCCTGTCCCGTTTGGTAAATTGGGGATTATCGGTGGGGTGGCAGGTGGCATGCGGGGGTTTGCGGGTTGTGAGAGAAGTGCAGAGGGAGGCAGGCAGGGGTCTGCAGGAGGAGTATGCTAAAATCTATTTGTAGTACATATGTAGAATGAATAGAGAGTATGTGCAAATGATCAATATTACCTGCATTATGGGCGCAGCATGTCTTCCCTGCGGAGACACTAGTGTCCTGTGAGGGAAAACACACTGTCAATACTCAAATACTCACGATCAGGATTATTGGCACAGCATATTTTAGCTGTGTTCTCCCATTCTGAGCACACACGTCTTCACAAGAATAGATTGACAAGCTGCAGCTCCGAAAGCGGCGTCGCATGTCACTATATACAGCATCTAAAAGAAGCACAGTGTTCATGGGATTTCTATAAATCCATCCACTCTGCTTATATTGTACAACGCTGCATTTTGGACAAAGCAAAAACACACTGCATCCAAATAATTGATAACACTCATCATGTGCACTCACTATAATAGCTAATATTCATATCAACACTCATTTTCACTGCACACTGTTCCCCATATGGTTCTCAGTGTATTTTCATACCACCCCTGTGTTCTGCATTTTCACACTAGGTCGGAACATCTGATGATTACTAGTCCAGGGAAGTCCCTGTAAATGCACTTAGTTAAAGACAGAAGTCATGGCCTGGAGGGTGGATCATAAGGCAGCAGTGTACATCATGATGTCACCACAACTTTACAACATGCATGCACAGCAATGTCCGGGCTTCATCTCGCACTCTAGGCTGGTACCTCCAGGCACAAGTAGGTTGGGAACATCTCTGCGCATTTGTTTTGAATCTGTCACAGGGTGCTAATAGCTGCCGCTGTGATCTTGGATTTAGTTTTTGGTCCTGAGGGGCAAGGTAATCTGTGGTGCTGTCAGCAACCCGTGTTTGTGATGGGCCTGCAGCTCGTCGGTTTGCAGCCAGAGATAAACGTCTGACTGCTACAGCTGCCTGCACTGCCGATGCTTCCCCAACGTGACCAGCCAGCTCCAACCAGTCCTGGTCCATTGCCCTCTGTCCTGTTTCCCCCCTTGAAAGTTGGGGTTCCTCTCTGCAGAGTTGCTGTCATGTTAGTCCTAACTGGCTGCCTTCCCAGCACTAACTGTCTAACTAACAACTTTCCCTTCCACTACTCTATCCTAAGCTCCACCCCCACCCTTTTGGGACCTACTACTAAATTACCGGCCCCCCTATTCTAAGGTGTGTGGTCCTAGGTGGGTGTAAAAATAGACTCCATAAGGTAAACCTTGAACTGTCAACTTTACAGGGATAACACATTATCATTAAGGTTCAATACTACCCTGTGGCGCCTAGCCAGAGGGGCGCCACACTTGCGGGCAGTTAGATGAGGAACATACAAGTGTGCAGAAAAGAAGGAGGTCTTGGTATGATCGAAGTTTACGAGTTGAATGATATCGGGAGATTAGTTCAGATATAGCATGGTAGCTCAAGTGGTTAGCACTGTAGCCTTTGCAGCACTGGGGTCTTGAAGTCCTGGGTTCAATTCCCACTAAGGACAACATCTGCAAGGAGTTTGTATGTTCTCCCTGTGCCTGCGTGGGTTTCTTTTGGGCACTCCAGTTTCCTCCCACATTATAAAGAAATACTGATAGGATGTTTAGATTGTGAGCTCCAAGAGAGACAGCATTACTCATGTATGTAAAGTGCTATGGAATTAATAGCGCTATATAAATGAATAAATTATTATTATTATATATAGGGGACAGATTGTGGAAGGCTTTGTAATTCAATATTAGTAATGTTAGCTAATGTTAGTAATGTTAGCAATGTTAGCTGGTTAATTGGGAGCCAGTGGAGGGAATTGGGAGAAGTGGAAGAATAGCGAGTAGAGAGGTGGATTAGTTGGGCAGCAGAGTTAAGGACAGATTGGAGGGGTGCAAGAGTGTTAGCAGGAGGCCACAGAGGAGAAGGTTGCAGTAGAGGATGCAGGAGATGATGAGAGCATTAGTAGTTTAGTAGATTGAGGGTTGAGGAAGGGACACATTCTGGAAATATTTTTGAGTTGGAGGAGGCAGGAGGTGGCAAGGGCATGGATATGCGGTTTGAAGAACAGGGCAGAGTCAAGGGTTACTCCAAGGCTGCGGACTTCAAGTACAGGGAAAAGTGTGATGTCATTTATTGTGATAGATAGATCTGGTAAGGAAGGTGTGAGATGGAAGAAAGATGATGAATTCGGTTTTGTCTTGAGGCAGTCGACAGGGTATAGGGTGCTTGGGTACCAGGGCTGATGGCAGCTTTGATGGGGGCTCACGGCTGTTTGGTCCCCGGTCCCGTGCCCTGGACCCTCAATGGTGGAGAACGGAGAGGAGTAAAGGGGATTGTTATCGTGACGCCACCTATGGTACCTGGTAACGGGTATACCAGCACTGCAGCCGGCCGCTGAGGTGATGGTGGGTGCAGCAGAGTGTGGTACAGCTCCCCACATGTGGAGCTTTACCTCAGGGCAGCGGGGATGGATGAAGGGAGTAGTCGTTATGTATTTGCAGACAAGGCGGTGAATTGTGGCAGTTAGACAGGCACACAGACACACAGTGATTGTTGTTTCGGTACCTTTTACTGGTGACAAGGTAACAGGTACAATCCATAGTAATAACCAGGTCCCCGGTGGGACTTCCACCTTAGAAAGTTGTGAGGCCTCCTCTGTCTTTGTGCTCTGTGGTGTGGGATGAGTCCTGCCTGAGCCTGAACCCACCGCTTCTTCTCCCTCTCTGGGCTTTGTCCTAAACTAGGTCCTTGTTTCTCCTATGACCCCTGGTCCTATACTTGGTCAGTTTAGTGTCTCTTACTGGCTCTCCTCAGGGCTGAACTCCTCCTGAGTCTTCTGGGCTTTTGCTGTAGCTCTGAATGCTGGCAGCGTCGGACTCTGGTGTCCGGGTGTAGTAAAGGGCTATAGCTCCTGGTTCCCTTTCTTAGTTCCCTGCTTTCTCCACTTGCCTCCGACCCTTTCCCTAGGGTGCGCACAGCGGTCAGTGGTCCCTGGTCCTGGTCATGGATCTCTGCCTGCAACCAGCTCCTCCATCTCCTCTCTCTTCCCTCTCACTGCAGACTCCAACTGAACTACAGGGACTGACTAACTCTTCCCCTCAGGCTTGGATGTTCTTACAGGGAAACTGGCTTAAGGCAGCCAGTAGAGCTCCCCCTTCAGGTCTGGGGTGGAAGGTGGTGTGTGCTGTGTTAACCAAGGTGTAATTCCCTCCTTGCACCGGTGGATCCTGTGGCAATCCCTCGCAGGGGTGCTACAGTCTCCATTGAGTTTTAGGAAGTGAGAGGTGAAGAAGGAGGATATGGCTGATAAACACTCGGGATTCTGGACAGGAGAGAGGTGACATCAGGGCCAGAGAGATAGATCTGAGTGTCATCAGCGTACAGATGATACTGGAAGCCATGGGACTTTATAAGTTGTCCCAGACCAAGGGTATAGATTAAAAAAAGGAGGGGACCCAGGACAGAGCCTTGAGGGACCCCAAAAGAGAGGGGATGGGGTGAGGAGGTCGTGTGGGAGTGGGAGACACTAAATGTCTGGTTGGAAAGGTAGGAGGAGATCCAGGAGAGGGCAAGGTCAGTGATGCCAATGGAAGAGAGGATCTATAATAGGAGACATTAGTCGACTGTGTCAAATGCAGAAGACAGGTCTAGAAGAAGGAGGATGGAGAACTGTCTGTTGGCTTTGGCCATGAGTAAGTTGTTAGTAATTTTGGTCAGATCTGAATGAATGAAATATTCTCATTGAATACTTTGTTCTGTACAAAGTTGATGTGGCCCCGCAATGAATGCGTCACAGGAGGGTATTGCATCCCAGACTGCAGATGTAATATTCTCTGACTAAGGAATGACATGGTTAAAACTCAGAGCTTCATACCCTACATGCACCACTAGCATAGAGGGCCAATAAGGTCCTGGTGGGCGGAGTGTAGGAGTAGAGTGTGTTAGAGGAGAATGTAGGAGAAGGAGAAAGAAGAAGGAAGTGGTCGGGAAGAACGTAGGAGAGGGGGTTCTGCACAGTCCCGTGCAGCCCCTAGACCACCTACCGGTTGGTGCCATTATCCCGGTGCCCTAACAACCGGTCTCTGGGCGAACATCCACGGGTCAAAATACACCCGCGCCCATCTACAACAGGATCACTGGTTCCAAAGCTAGCAAGTCGTTTATCACTGCTATGCAAACCAGGAGTGGAGGGACCCCTCTACAGGAGTACCCCACCGCCACTGCAAACAGAGCTGTCTTGGCAGCAGAGTACCCACCAAAAGGACCCAGACTACCCCTCACACCGGAACGTATACACCGGCAGGGAAATTTAAGTAGCCCCTTGTACCCGAACTTGGCACACAAAGGCGACATCGGCAACTCACTCAGAACAAGCTTAGAATGGAGGAACACCGCGGAGCTCTGAAACAATACCGGTCATTGCTAAGTCCACCCAGTCCGTTACCCATTACCTGTATACCATGTATCATCTGCTTGATACAGTAAAATGCCCGTTACAGAGACTATCGGTGTACGTGCCTTTTTCAGAACTGTCTAACTCCATGTACTAAAGGTAACTGAGCTGCCTCACAACATCTTGTGCAGCTCCTGGCTCCGGGGACTCCCGCTCGTCCTGTGGGGAGCGTTCCATCTCGCTGCATCACATCCCCCGGAGCGCCGGTGAGATCACCGGAACTCCCGCAGGTGGCGTCACAACAAGAATTAACCCCTTATCTGTTCGCCCAACTTTATTGATTCTGGACCACCGGGCCCGTGACAGGGAGCATCGACAGCCCGAGACGTGCAACCCCGGCTATGGTGAGTCATTGAATGTGCTGACAACAAGATCACACAAAAATCATCAATGGAAATCAAATTTATTAACCAGTGGAGGCATGGATTTGGAGTCACACACAAAATTAAAGTGGAATGTAATGTCATTAAAACAAGTCAAAATGAGGCTCAGTATTGTGTGTGTCCTCCACATGCCTGTATGACCTCCCTACAATGCCTGGGCATGCTCCTGATAAGGTTGCGGATGGTCTCCTTATCTCTCAGACCTGGACTAAAGCATCCGCCAACTCCTGGACAGTCTGTGGTGCCACGTGACGTTGGTGGATGGAGCGAGACATGATATCCCAGATGTGCAAAATCGGATTCAGGTCTGGGGAATGGGTGGGCCAGTCCTTAGCCTCAATGCCTTCATCTTGCAGTAACTGCTGACACACTCCAGCCACATGAGGTCTGGTATTGTCCTGCATTAGGAGGAACCCAGGGCCAACTCCACTAGCATATGGGCTCATAAGGGGTCTGAGGATCTCATCTCGGTACCTAAATGGCAGTCAGTCTACCTCTAGCGAGCACATAGAGGGCTGTGTGGCCCTCCAAAGAAATGCCACCCCACACAATTACTGACCCAGTGCCAAACCAGTCATGCTGAAGGATGTTGCAAGCAGCAGATCCCTCTTCACGGCGTCTCCAGACTCTGTCACATCTGTCACATGTGCTCAGTGTGAACCAGCTTTTATCTGTGAAGAGCACAGAGTGCCAGTAGCAAATTTGCCAATCCTGGTGTTCTCTGGCAAATGCCAAGCGTCCTGCACGGTGTTGGGCTGTGAGCACAACCCCTATCTGTGGCCATCGGGCCCTCATACCATCCTCATGGAGTCGGTTTCTAACCGTTTGTGCAGACACATGTAAGGCGCCCTGCTCCCACAGGTAACCACAAGCTTCCTTAGTGCATGGCTGGATTTCCACAGAGGGTACCACCTAACACCTTCCACCCCAGCACAGTAGGGGGAGCCTCACTTGCTGATTTTAGGCAAGATCCCTATAAACACTGGTGCTGGTTGAGGAAGTAGACAGAGTGTGCAGACGCTAGGAGAGCTGCGAAGACGTCCTGGTGTGCGATGCCGTGCTAGGCCCGAACCAGTGACCCGGTGTAGCCTTTCTGCTGTACAGCCAGGCCCAAGAGTGGGATTGGAAGGTGAGGAGTACAGAGAACAGTGGGAGTAGAGGAGCCATTGGAGGTTCGCCCAATTAAACACCGGACTTCGGGGGTCTGCACCTGCAGTAGTGCTTCAAGCCAGCAGAAAACCCCGACACACCGTGGAGGCTTCAGTCACCCTGTGTACTCAACATAAAGGGAGCTAGACACCGAAGTGAGGAGAGGGCAATGGTGATCATCGAGGGTAACCCGCAGATCGCGCAGGAGGAGAGAGAGAAGTGAGGAGGCCAGCCAGGTTATACACGGGCAAGGCTTCAACAACAGGAGAGAGAACTTAAGGAGGCCTTAGACCCACTTTCTCTGGAAGTACAACTGTGTATTTGGTCACCCAACAGTGCTCTGGATGTATTACCTTCAGTTTCACCAGTAAAAGGTATAGAGACACTCAGCGGTGTGTGTGTGCATTATTCCTCCGTGTTCCTGTGCTCCGTAGAGACTGTTTTATTATCCATTACCACGGCCCAAGCCCCTACTTCGAACTGCCCATTCAATGCTGCCCCAGAGGCCCAGCTTCACCTGTGGAAGCTTTACCACCCTTGCCGTAATACCAACGCCCTCCGGAGGACTGTGGCGGTGCTGGTGATCCCTCACCAGTTACTACAGGTGGCGTCACGAACCATTCTCACAAAAACTGTATTTAAGAAGTCACCGACCCCCAGAGCCACGGATTTGGGTGCAGCAACCAGTGATAGCGTTTCCCCTGACACCGTGCCCGAGCTCTGAGTACCCCGGCCTGGGCGGGTCATATGCACATTTGTGGCCTGCTGAAGGTCATTTTGCAGGGCTCTGGCAATGCGCCTCCTGTTCCACCTTGCACAAAGGCAGAGGTAGCGGTCCTGCTACAGGGTTGTTGTCCTCCTACAGCCCCCTCCACGTCCCCTGGTAGTGCCTCCAGCCTCTGGACACTACGCTGACAGACACAGAAAACCTTCTTTCCACAGCTCGCATTGATGTGCCATCCTGGATGAGCTGCAGTACCTGAGCCACTTGTGTGGGTTGTAGAGTCTGTCTCATGCTACAACGAGTGTGCAAGCACAACCAACATTCAAAAGTGACCAATACATCAGCCAGAAAGCATTGGTACTGATATGTGGTCTGTGGTCCCCACCTGCAGAACCACTCCTTTATTGAGTGCTGATAATTGCCAATAATTTCCATCGGTTGTCTATTCCATTTGCACAGCACCATGAGAAATTGATTGTCAATCGGTGTTGCTTCCTAAGTGGAAAGTTTGCTTTCACAGAAGTTTGATGTACTTGGAGTTATATTCTGTTGTTTACGTGTTCCCTTTATTTTTGAGCAGTGTACTTTTATTTATATTTTTCTGTGTGTTTAATAGAAGAAAAATCAATCTCGCCATTTTTTATACAATTTACCGATCGCCATAAATAATCTGATCTATGTGTTTTTCGTAATGATTACAGAGACACCAAATATGTCCGTGTTATTTCCTGATTTGTTGATGTCAATTGTTATTTTACAAAGAGCATTAAAGCTTTTTTAATTGTTTTGATTATTTTTTCATTATTTTATAGAAAGAAAAAAAATCTCTCTTTCATTCTCCCTCCAGAATACAGGGACATAGAAATACACTGCTGTGTACAGTGTATCTCTATACCAGTACAATCTGCCTGTTGAGTCAGAGGCTACAATGCAGCTTCAAGTACGCATGATTTAGCTGTGGCCTACATTGCTGAAGGTTGTTGGATCGATGCCCTGGGAAGAAGATGTGATAAAAAAATAATTATTGTGTAATTGTTTCTCATTTTTAGCAGTTTTATAGGCACCAAAAAAAATCAGATTTTTTCTTCAGCTCTAGAATACAGAGTCATAGAAATACACTGCTATGTACAGATGTATCTCAATGCATCTGTAAACACTGATTATGTGTTCACTGCCTGCAATACAGCTTAAATT
>JARQOC010000005.1:174452020-174472062 GCA_033576535.1 Allobates femoralis
GCTATTGATGTGCGATCGGGGGGCTCCGGGGGAGGGGGGGGGGGCTATCGCAGTGCAGTCGCGGTCCCGGGGGGGGGCCCAGGCGGTGCTATCGGCATTGCGGGGTCGGGCCATTGCAGCCCGCGCCCCAAGGGGGGCGGGGGGCAGGGGGTTGTTGTTCATGCCCCCCAGCAGAAGGTCGGGTTAGAGAAAAAGGGTTGAGTTAGGTTAGAGTGGGGTTGGGGGTTGGGCTGGGGGCTAGGGTTTGGGGGAAGGTTTAGGGCTGGTTGGGGTTTAAGGCTAGGTAGGGTTAGGGTTAAGGGGTTAGAGCCTGGGCTGCAGACGAGAGGAGGGGCGGGGAACCCCCCCAAAGGGGAAGCAGAATGCTTCCCCATTTTACCCTCCTCTCCTCGTCACAGGGCAGGGGGCCCGCCGGGGGAGGTTAAAGTTGTCTTACCACCTTTTTTGGGGATCTTTTGAGGTCCTAAACCACCATTGTATGAAGATCTTCCTTTTGGAAAAAACAAAAAACCCAAAGGGGAAAAAGGGGGGGGCCATTTGGGGGCTACACAAATAGGGAACATCCCTGAGGGACTTGGAGGAAACTAATATCCCTAAAAGTTTTCCGATCTCCCGCAAAAGCTGCGTAGTAACCATCCCCGTCGCTGGTCTGCATGGATTTTCAGGGAAGTCTACTTTTGGGGTCTGTGCTCAATTTCGGGCCGCTCCGGACTTTACTTTCAGGTTCAATTTCCCCTAGAAATGAGCTCTTTGATCCACTGTGACCCAACTTTGTTTTCCTGAAATTTGCGGGTTTCCAGGAATTTTAAAAATTTTAAGCTTAAATTTTTGCCTCCAAAAAAAACACATTTTTCCTGTCAACATTAATAAAGTTTACTTTCGCCATAGAAGGCCATAACAATGGGCTCGTCCAAAACCCCTTCCCCAAATTGCTTTTAAAAATAATACATCATATAGTTTAGCCAGACAATTTCATAACCATTAACCCAAAGGTAACAGTTTGTTTTTTAGATTTTTTAATGCGTTTTTTGTTGCATTTTTGGGCACAATTTGCATCCCTTTCCCCTTATCCAGAAAAGTCAATAGAAATTTTAATGCTATGTGACTGCCTTCTGGGCCATGGGTAACTCAAAACCGGGCTGGTTGGGTCTCTCGGGGGAAAAAGGGGGTTTTGAGCCCCGCTGGGGGCACTGGGGGAGTCATTTTAAAAATGCGGGGAAATGAAAAGGGATAAAGGGTTGTGACACCCCCTGTGGTTTGCGGCTATGAGTGGGCCGCCGCTGCTGCGGAACCTCTGGGACGATGGGCGGGGCACTGGGAGAAGTGGCTCCCCATTGGTGGAGTGTATCCCCAGGGCAGTGGATGTTGGAAGGTCGTTGGAGTGAAGGATGGAGGGTGCAAAGCAACAGACAGACTCACAGTTGTTGTTTCCTCAGGTACTTTACTGATGGTACTGGTGCAGCCGGGACACTGACCAGGTGATGTTACTTGGAGTCCGTGCAACCTGGGAGCAACTCGGGGTTCTCCTCACCTGACAAGTTCAGAGGCCTCCCTGCTGCGCTCTTTCAGTGGGTCCCTGCTGCTGCCTATAGCTGATGCTGCGGCCCTCTCTCTCTTCCTGTGTTGTGCCGGTATGGGAGGCAGCTCGAGCCCTTCTTCAGCCCCACTTCACTGACGGCTAGGGGACTTGGAATCCTCCACCCTCTGGTGTTGGCTGTCGGGATGTTAGGCCCTGAACAGCCTCGGACTCCGTTATCCGGTTTCTGGCGCTCTGCACTGGGGTGAGCTCGACACTGCTCCATTCCCAAGGCTCTCTCGACTTCCTCAGACCCTCGCCTATGGCTCCCTCATGCTAGGTTTCAGCTATCCTGGGATGATCTTAGCACTGCTCAAGTTCACAGGATGTTTTACTCAGTACTGCTTCGTACTGAACTGACTAACTCGGCCTAGACCAGAATTTACAGGGGAGGAGCCCTGAACCTGGGTTTAGAGCTCCCCCTGGCCTGGAGGCAGAAAGGTGTTGAATGCTTGGCTCGCCTGGTGTGGATACCCTCTGTTGCTCTCAGGTATGACACTACCCCCTGAGGGCTGAAATGACATTGTTGGCATCCAGACTCTGGGGTGCCACCACTATGCATATATTTGCTTATTTTTTCCTTTCAGATTTGATGCACAAAATAATCTGCAGTATGTCAATTCTCTATGTGTTTTTGCTTGCGTTTTTAGCCTCATTGACTTCATTCTAAAAAACACAAGCAAAACTGCTGGGGCAAAGACATACCAAGAACTCATTTGCGTCTTTTCTGCCAGGAGATGCAGATTTGGTGCAGAAAATACTCAGCATGCAGGTTAGATGCTAGAATTTATGGGCCATTTCCAGGTTACTCCAACAGCCAATCACAGACGCCTACTCTCTGTGACAGCGTCTGTGATCGGCTGTTGCAGCCCTCACCCATTGACTGACATCAAATTAGTATAAAAAAATAAAACAATTAAAAAATATTGTCGAGCTTCACTGTATTTTTGATTTTCAGCGCAGATAAAGTGAATAGCTAAGGGCTGCCAACCCAAGATGCCCAGTTTTACCAATCAAAATACAGGGAAGCCCAATATGTTTTTATTATTTTTTATTATTATTTAACACACAGCAAATAAGATCATTATGCTGGATTTTGTATTAAATCACTAGTCCGACACTTCCCAAGCGTCTAGGACTGTGTGATATATCAGCGAATGATCGGTGAAGAGCCCAGTAGGGTGGCCTTTTGCAGCTGACAGATTGTTATTTTGTCAACTCCAATTGTTTTCAAGTGCTGGCCAAGGTTGTTAGGCACAACACTTTATAGTATTATTATTATTATTATTATTATTAATAATAATTTATAGGGCAGCATTTAATTCTGTACATGAGAGGGGGTTACATACAAAATTATAGATAGTGTTTACAGTAAAAAAAATAAACAATGACAGACTGGTACAGAGGGCAGAGGACCCTACCCTTGAGGGGGCTTACATTCTACAGGAAAATGGGGAGGAGATCAGGTTGCAGCTGATTCGGTGGTGATGAGGTGGGGAGCTCCGGTGGTAGATGAGTGATGGTAGGGTCATTGCAAGCTGTAAGCTATTTGAAGAGACAGGGTTTACATGTTCCATCTGAAATATACGAGCATGGTGGATAATCGTATGTGTTGGGGCACAGAATTCCAGAGGATGGGGGATATTCGGGAGAAATCATGGAGTGATTGAGGTGAGGAATGAATAAGTTTGGAAAAGAGAAGGAAGTCTGGAAAAGACTGAAGATTACGCGGGGGAAGATATTGGGATATTTAGTTTGGAGATATAGGGAGAGGACAGGTTATTGACAGTCTTGTAAGTCAATGTTAGTACGGTAGTTTGAACTAGATTCATTGGGGAATTGTGAGACAGTGGGGGGATTTGCAGAGGAGAGAAACAGGAGAGTAGCGAGGGAGAGGTGGATTAGTCAGGCAGGAAGTTGAGGACAGACTGGAGAGATGCAAGAATATTAGCAGGGAGGCCGTAAAGGAGGATGTTAATCAAGGTGGGGGATGGTTAGGGCATGTACAAGTATTTTAGTAATGAAAGGCTAAGGAAAGGATGGATTCTTATAATGTTTTTTAGCTGGAGGTAACAGAAGGTGACGAGAGCTTGGATGTGTGGTTTGAAGGACAGGGCAGAGTCAAGAGTTACTCTGAGACAGTGGATTTCAGGTGTGGGATAGAGTGTGATGCCATATACCATGATTAATAAATCAGGTAGGGAAGATTTTAATAAATAGTTTTTAAAAAATGTGTGGGTTTCAATTATTTTTGATTGCCAGCCAAGGTAAAAACCGGGCAGCTAAGGCTGGTATTCTAAGTGTGGTGAGGCCCACAGTTATTGAAACCATCCCAGGCTAAAGAATAGCAGCCTGTAGCCACCCCAGAAATTGGAGCATTCATTAGATGCGCCAATTCCTGGCACTTTACATGGCTCTACATGAAGTCCTGGTCCAGTAGCATCAGGGTGATAGAAGGAGTTAATGACAGCTGATGATTCACAAAGAAAAATCCTTTATTTGAAATAAATCAAACCAATATCCCTCATTTTCCAATTTATTATTATACCACACATATCCTTCCAACAATAATCGAGGTTCCCACAAAGCTCACTCGACTCTACTACATCCAGATTTTGCAGAGAGGGAACATACGTATCCTCTCTCTGTAGAGTCTGCAATCATGTTGCGTGCTGCAAGGAGTAATGATGTGATGTCATTCACTGAGTCACTCGAGGCTTCCGTCAGCAGTGAAATCAAGTCACCCCACTGCCGTCAGATGAGTCACCTGATTTACCCTGCCATGGGCCTCAGTGACTCAGTTTCTAGGGCATTGTGGATAGTTATCGCAGTATTTGGTTTATGAGCCAAAGAAGTCCATTTATTAAATTCTGCAAAGACAATCCATGGATGGAAAAAATTATCATGATGGTCTGGTCTGCATTAGTGGAGAAAATGAAAAATGAATGACCGACGAGATAAGTCACTATTATATCTGCTCTGTATAAACATAAAGTCTCTAATGGACTAGTACAGCACTGATTATCTACAATTATATGACCATTGTAAGGTGATTATATTAATGTTAACAATTTTATTTTTAATGATCTATATGATGGGATTATCTATACTGATTTTTTTGTTAATAAGTGGTCATGGTGTGATACAATTATTGGCCAATTGTATAGTCATATTAATAGCAATATTAGTCTTAATGAACTGAAATCGAGTTTTCTGACAATATGGTGATAATACCTGTATTTTATTATTATTTGGTGAGTGGGTGATTATTTGGTTACTGACCATTTGCTTTCTGTAAGGGTACAGTTAAAAGGCATATAACACATCTCCATGCTCAGACGGGGCCGCGGCTATCCTGAGCATCACAGCTGCATAGAAACACATGTCACACGTGGGTCAGGAGAGCCGCAAGCCAGTCTGAGAATTGCAATGCAATCCCCGCTCGAGTTATGCAGCCACCTGACTGTGCTTTAAATGTGAAATACACCTCGAGCCATAAACCATATTAAGGGCACAGCTAGTGGGAATGTGAGTTTTCATATGTCAGAGCTGAATTTCAGTCTCAGTCGGCAATGTCTCAAACTAATAAATTGCAGTTACATGTACAACATTTTTCCAAGTGAAAATGACACAATTTATGTAGTATTTTATTCATCCTACTATTTCAGTTTTCTGCTCCCACTATATCATCCCACAATATCGTGTAGAGCACTCACCTGCCTGAAACGGGCCTGTGGCACTTTCATCCCAGTTTTCTTGGCTCATGAATAAATATCTAGAATTTCAGATCACTCAAATCGCTGGTTTCACTGCTCTTTAAGCAGAATTGAAGAATTACTCAAAGTGGAGGAGGTGATATCGGTTATGCAGACACCTCGTGGAATATTTTTCTCAATGTAGTATGTCTTAATGCATAACATACGTTTTGATTACCTTTTGCGTAGGGAGAAAATCTACAGAACAGTACCCTGCTGTGATGTTAAATAGCTTTCTATTATTTTGCAGATTTAAAACAGCACACGGCCTACAAACTTTCAGGTGTAGAGGAAATTGGATTAGCAAAACTCGTACATGAACATACTATTTAGTTTTATGTACTTACATACCAAGACCAACATTAGCCCGAATGCTGCCCTGTGCAAAATTGCCCTTTGAAGCCCTCGCCCGAATGATGTTTTCCAGAACAAAAATGAGAACAGGAGCCATTATTTTATTTTTCTATGCAATTACTTTTGGACTTCTTCAGATTATTTTTTCCTGACCTAAAATAACCCCTACATGTCTTGTACTTTAAACTCCTCTGAATACATAGCTCCAAACATCCAGAAATAGGCAGGATGTCATGATTTGAGGACTCAGTCCTGTTGTCTTAGCAGTCAGGGCTTCCTCTCTCTTTGCTGGCTCTGTAGCCATTTCTCCTCAGGGAGTGGGGGTCAGCATCTTATTAAATATTTGTAGGCAGCAGCTCTATCAATGAGCCCCAGCCCACACTAAGGAAAGATAGGAGAATTGGTAATTTTAAGCTGTATTGCAGGCAGTGAACACATAATCAGTGTTTCAGATGCATTGAGATACATCTGTACATAGCAGTGTATTTCTATGACTCTGTATTCTAGAGCTGAAAAAAAAAAATCTGATTTTTTTTTGGTGCCTATAAAACTGCTAAAAATGAGAAACAATTACACAATAATTATTTTTTTATCACATCTTCTTCCCAGGGCATCGATCCAACAACCTTCAGCAATGTAGGCCACAGCTAAATCATGCGTACTTGAAGCTGCATTGTAGCCTCTGACTCAACAGGCAGATTGTACTGGTATAGAGATACACTGTACACAGCAGTGTATTTCTATGTCCCTGTATTCTGGAGGGAGAATGAAAGAGAGATTTTTTTTCTTTCTATAAAATAATGAAAAAATAATCAAAACAATTAAAAAAGCTTTAATGCTCTTTGTAAAATAACAATTGACATCAACAAATCAGGAAATAACACGGACATATTTGGTTTTCTCTGTAATCATTACGAAAAACACATAGATCAGATTATTTATGGCGATCGGTAAATTGTATAAAAAATGGCGAGATTGATTTTTCTTCTATTAAACACACAGAAAAATATAAATAAAAGTACACTGCTCAAAAATAAAGGGAACACGTAAACAACAGAATATAACTCCAAGTACATCAAACTTCTGTGAAAGCAAACTTTCCACTTAGGAAGCAACACCGATTGACAATCAATTTCTCATGGTGCTGTGCAAATGGAATAGACAACCGATGGAAATTATTGGCAATTATCAGCACTCAATAAAGGAGTGGTTCTGCAGGTGGGGACCACAGACCACATATCAGTACCAATGCTTTCTGGCTGATGTATTGGTCACTTTTGAATGTTGGTTGTGCTTGCACACTTCGTTGAGCATGAGACAGACTCTACAACCCACACAAGTGGCTCAGGTACTGCAGCTCATCCAGGATGGCACATCAATGCGAGCTGTGGAAAGAAGGGTTTTTCTGTGTCTGTCAGCGTAGTGTCCAGAGGCTGGAGGCACTACCAGGGGACGTGGAGGGGGCTGTAGGAGGACAACAACCCTGCAGCAGGACCGCTACCTCTGCCTTTGTGCAAGGTGGAACAGGAGGCGCATTGCCAGAGCCCTGCAAAATGACCTTCAGCAGGCCAAATGTGCATATGACCCGCCCAGGCCGGGTACTCAGAGCTCGGGCACGATGTCAGGGGAAACGCTATCACTGGTTGCTGCCCCCAAATCCGTGGCTCTGGGGATCGGTGACTTCTTAAATACAGTTTTTGTGAGAATGGTTCGTGACGCCACCTGTAGTAACTGGTGAGGGATCACCAGCGCTGCCACAGTCCTCTGGAGGGCGTTGGTATTACGGCAAGGGTGGTAAAGCTTCCTACAGGTGAAGCTGGGCCTCCGGGCAGCATTGAATGGGCAGTTCGGAGTAGGGGCTTGGGCCGTGGTAATGGATAATAAAACAGTCTCTACGGAGCACAGGAACACGGAGGAATAACGCACACACACACCGCTGAGTGTCTCTATACCTTTTACTGGTGAAACTGAAGTAATACATCCAGAGCACTGTTGGGTGACCAATGCACAGTTGTACTTCCAGAGAAAGTGGGTCTAAGGCCTCCTTAAAGTTCTCTCTCCTGTTGTTGAAGCCTTGCCCGTGTATAACTTGGCTGGCCTCCTCACTTCACTCTCTCCTCCCGCGCGATCTGCGGGTTACCCTCGATGATCACCGTTGCCCTCCTCCTCACTTCGGTGTCTAGCTCCCTTTATGTTAGTACACAGGGGGACCGGTGACTTAAGCCTCCACGGTTGTGTCGGGGGTTTTCTGCTGGCTTGAAGCACTACTGCAGGTGCAGACCCCCGAAGTCCGGTGTTTTAATTTGGCGAACCTCCAATGGCTCCTCTACTCCCACTGTTCTCTGTACTCCTCAACCTTAGAATCCCACTCTTGGGCCTGGCTGTACAGCAGAAAGGCTACTTCCGGGTCACTGGTTCGGGCCTAGCACGGCAACGCACACCAGGACGTCTTCACAGCTCTCCTAGCGTCTGCACACTCTGTCTAAACTCCTCAACCAGCACCAGTGTTTATAGGGGATCTTGCCTAAAATCAGCAAGTGAGGCTCCCCCTACTGTGCTGGGGTGGAAGGTGTTAGGTGGTACCCTCTGTGAAATCCAGCCATGCACTAAGGAAGCTTGTGGTTACCTGTGGGAGCAGGGCGCCTTACATGTGTCTGTACAAACGGTTAGAAACCGACTCCATGAGGATGGTATGAGGGCCCGATGGCCACAGATAGGGGTTGTCTCACAGCCCAACACCGTGCAGGACGCTTGGCATTTGCCAGAGAACACCAGGATTGGCAAATTCGCTACTGGCACTCTGTGCTCTTCACAGATAAAAGCTGGTTCACACTGAGCAACATGTGACAGATGTGACAGAGTCTGGAGACGCCGTGAAGAGGGATCTGCTGCCTGCAACATCCTTCAGCATGACCGGTTTGGCACTGGGTCAGTAATTGTGTGGGGTGGCATTTCTTTGGAGGGCCACACAGCCCTCTATGTGCTCGCTAGAGGTAGACTGACTGCCATTTAGGTACCGAGATGAGATTCTCAGACCCCTTATGAGCCCATATGCTAGTGGAGTTGGCCCGGGTTCCTCCTAATGCAGGACAATACCAGACCTCATGTGGCTGGAGTGTGTCAGCAGTTACTGCAAGATGAAGGCATTGAGGCTAAGGACTGGCCCACCCATTCCCCAGACCTGAATCCGATTTAGCACATCATGGGATATCATGTCTCGCCCCATCCACCAACGTCACGTTGCACCACAGACTGTCCCAGGAGTTGGCGGATGCTTTACTCCAGGTCTGAGAGATTAGGAGACCATCCCGTAACCTTATCAGGAGCATGCCCAGGCCCTTGTAGGCAGGTCATACGGCATGTGGGGGGACACAACAATACTGACCTCTTTTTGACTTGTTTTAATGACATTACATTCCACTTTAATTTTGTGTGTGACTCCAAATCCATGCCTCCACTGGTTAATAAGTTTGATTTCCATTGATGATTTTGTGTGATCTTGTTTTTCAGCACATTCAATGACTCACCATAGCCGGGGGTTGCACGTCTCGGGCTGTCGCTGCTCCCCCCGTCACGGGCCCGGTGGTCCAGAATCAATAAAGTTTGGGCGAACAGATAAGGGGTTAATTCTTTCGTACGCCACCTGCGGGGGTTCCGGTGATCTCACCGGCGCTGCTTGGGCCCCCCGGGGGATGTGATGCAGCGAGATGGAACGCTCCCCACAGGACGAGGCGGGAGTCCCCGGAGCGAGGAGCTGCACAAGATGTTGTGAGCAGCTCAGTTAACCTTTAGTACATGGGTTAGACATTCTGAAAAAGGCACGACACCGATAGTCCTGTAACGGGCATTTTTCTTTCAAGCAATGAACATGGTTAAGGAATGGGAAAAGGGTTGGGGGACTTTGCAATGACCTATTGTTTCAGAGCCGCGGTGTTCCCCCGTTTAACTTGTTCGAGTGATTCCGATTCCCCTTTTGGGGCCAATTCGGGTACAAGGGGTACTTAAAAAATTCCCCGCCGGGTTTGTTCCGGGTAGGGGTGTCTGGGGGCCTTTTGTGGGGGACTCCGCGCCAAACAGCTCTGTTTGCGGTGGCGGGGGGGGTACTCCTTAGACGGCCCTCCACTCCGGGTTTGCATACATTTAAAAAACATTTGCTATTTTGGGGAACCAGTGACCGGTTGTAATGGGCGGGGGTGTATTTTGACCCGGGGGATTTCGCCAGAGACCTTTTTTGGGGGCCCCGGGGATAAGGGCCCCCAACCGTAGGGGTTTGGGGGCTGCACGGGACTGTGCAGAGCCCCCTCTCCACGTTCCCCCACCATTCCCCTTCTTTTTCCCTTCTCCTAAATTCTCCTCAACACACTCACTCCTACACTCCGCCCACCGGACCTTTTTTGGCCCCATGCAGGGTGCATGTGGTAAAAGCCATTTTAACCATTCATTCCTTAGTCAGAGAATATTACTCGGTCTGGGATGCAATCCCCCGGACGCATTTTTTTGGGGGGGCGCCACACAATTTTTGTACGAACAAAGTATTAATGAGAATTTTCATTCATTCAGACTGCCAAAATTACAAACAATTACGGCCAAACCCAAAATATTCTCCTCCTCCTTCTTCTAACCTTCTTTCCTTACACATCGACAAAAGTCTCCTTTATAGATCCTCTCTTCCTTGGCATCACTGCCTTGCCCCTCCATCTCCCTCCCTTTTCCCCAACCAACATTTAGTGTCCCCACTCCCACACCCCTCCTCACCCATCCCCCCTTTTGGGGCCCCCCTTAAAGGGC
Source organism: Allobates femoralis (assembly GCA_033576535.1). NCBI lineage: Eukaryota > Metazoa > Chordata > Amphibia > Anura > Aromobatidae > Allobates > Allobates femoralis. Next base: position 174,462,494 of record JARQOC010000005.1, read on the forward strand.
CTGTCCGGGGTCCCCCCTTTTTTTTTTTCATACCCTTTGGCTGGACAACTTGTAAAAATCCCAGGGTTCTATACCCTCTTACACTGTCACTCAGATCTATTCCGGCCCGATGTCACCTCCTCCGTCCAAATCCCCCAGTGTTTTTCACATATCCCCTTTTCACCTCTCACTTCCTAAAACCAAAAAACGTGGGACCCCCCGCGAGGGTTTCCACAGGTCCACCGGACAAGAAAGGGAAATTAACCTTGGTTTAAAAACACACAACCCTTCCACCCCAAACTAAGGGGGAGCTCTATGGTCCTTAACCTTCCCCTGTAAAACATCCAAACCTGAGGGGAGAGTTATCAGTCCTTATTTGTTGGGGGTCGCAGGAAGGGGGAAAGAAGAGATGGGGGAGCGGTTGCAGGCAGAGATCCAACCAGGGCCAGGGGCCCTACCCCCCGTCGCATCCTAGGGAAAGGGTCGGGGGGAATGGAAAAAAAGGGAATAAGAAAGGGAACCAGGGGCTATACCCTTACTAACCCGACACCCGAGTCCGACGCTGCCACATTTAACACACAAAACCCCGAAAAACTCAGGAGGAGTTCAGCCCCCGAGGAAGCCCCGTAAGAACAAAAACTACCAATAAAGGCCGGGTCATAGGAGAAAAGGGGCCAGTTTAGGACAAACCCCCGGGGGAGAAGAACGGGGGGTTAGGGGCAGGCGGCTCTCCCCCCCCCCACAAGCACAAAAGGGAGAGGGGGCCCACAATTTTTAAGGGGAAAAACCCCCCGGGGGCCCGGTTTTACTCTGGATTTTACCTGTTCCTTTTTCACCAGTAAAAGGACCAAAAAAAAATTTTTCCCCAGAAGGGGTCCCTTCCTCAACCCTCAATCAAACTAAACAACAAAAGGAAAAGCTCTAAATTCACCCCTGAAACCCTCTACTGAAACCCCTTCTCCTCGGGGGCCTCCTGAAAACCCCCCTTGCCCCCCCCCAATCGCCTTTAAAACTGCCCCCAACTCCCCCAAAACCCCCTCCTCGCTATTTTCCACTTCTAAAAATTTCCCCCCCCTTTCCCCCCAAATTTTAAACCCAGCAAAAATTTTTGCTAAATTACTAACTTTAGCTAACTTTATAATAAAAAATTTTAAAACCCCCTTTCCCCAAAAATTTTGCCCCCTACATAAAAAAAAAAAAATTTTTACCCATTTATAAGCCTTTTAATTCCATAGAAATTTACACTCCCTAGAATTTTGGGGCTGCCCTTTTTTGAGCTCAAATAAAAACATCCTATAAATTTTTCTTTATAATGTGGGGGGGGAAAAATGGGGGCCCCAAAGGAAACCCACGCGGGGACGGGGGAAAAACCTACAAACCCTTGCGGGATTTTTCCTTGGGGGGGAATTTTAACCCGGGGTTTTAAGCCCCCAAAATCGCAATACAAAATTGCAAAACCATTTTTAGCCACCATGCTAATTTTAACAAATTTCCCCAAAAAATAAAAAAAATTTTTAAAAAAAAAAAAATAAAAAAAAAACCCGGGGGGGGGGGGGGACCCCATACAAAACCCCTTTTCCTTCCCCCCTTTTTCTGAAACCTTGTATGTTCCTCATCAAAATGCCCGAAAAAATTGGGGGGCCCCCGGGGTGGGGCGCCACGGAAGTATTGAAACCTTAATAAATAATGTTTAAACCCCCGAAAAATTTGACGTTCAAGGTTTACCTTATGGATCTATTTTTACAACCCCCCGGACCAACCCCCCAAATAGGGGGGCCGAAATTTTTGGTGGGTGGTCCCAAAAGGGGGGGGGGGGGGAAAAAGGACAAGGGGGAATGGACCAACGGGTTGGAGCTGGGGGTCACGTTGGGGAAGCATCGGCGTCAGGCAGCTTACATCAGACTTTTTTTCCTTTTACGAAAAACTGACGAGCTGCAGGCCCATCACAAACAGGGGTTTTCTGACACCCCCCCAAAAGTTTTCCCTTTTCCCCTCGGGCCCAAAAAAATACACCCAAACACAGGGCAGCTTTAGCCCCCGGGACAGATTCAAAAAAAATGCGCAAAAGATTTTCCCCCAAAACCTATTTTTTCCTGGGGACCAGCCAGAGTGCAGATGAACCCCCCGGACATTGCCCCGTGCTGAAATTTTTTTAAAATTTGGGGGACATCATGATTCACTGTTTTCCTTTATGATCCACCCCCCGGGGGCCCTAAATTCGCTTTAACTAAGTGCATTTGGGGGGGTTTCCCCCGGGTATAATCTCAGATGTTCCGACCTAGTTGAAGATGCAACCCCAGGGGGGGTATGAAAAAACACTGAAAAACCATAGGGGGAAATTTTTGCAGGGGAAAATAGTGTTGATATAAATATTAGCAAATTATAAAAAATGCACTTGATGGGTTTTTACCCAATTTTTTGGTTTGCGGGGGGTTTTTTTTGCTTTGTCCCAAAATCAGCATTGACAAAAAAAGCGGGGTGGAGGATTTAAGAAACCCCTTTTTTAACCTGTGCTTCTTTTAATGCTGTAATAGTGACATGCGACCCGCTTTTGGAGCTCGCTTGAAATTTTTTCTTGTGAAGACGCGGGTCTCAAAAATGGGAGAACCAGCTAAAATATTGTCCCAATAACCCTAAATAAAAATTTTTTGATATTGACAGTGTTTTTTCCCCTCACGGAAAACTAGTGTCTCCCAGGGAAGACATTTTGCCCCCCTAATGCAGGCAATATTATCTTTTGCACATACTCTCTTTTCCCTTTCACATATTTTATTAAAAAAAAAATTTTAGCAACCCCCCTGCAGACCCCTCCGCCTCCCTCTGCATTTTCTCTCAAAACCCCCAAAAACCCCCCACCCCACCTGCCCCCCCCCGATAACCCCCAAATCCCCAATTTCCCCAAGGGGGGACAGGATCTTTGATGATGTCACAGACATGGATCATCCATAACATAACGTCCACGGGGCCCTTTTGGGTCCCCAATGTTTCCCGCTATACAGAGCCATCCCAACTGGAAAAGAAATTTGGGGCGGAAGAGGGGTTTTCAGGGGCCGGGGGGAAGAAAGAGCCCCCCGTTGGGAAAATTTAAAAGTGAATCGGGAGAGCGCAGGGGGTCCCAAAAGGACAGGGAAACAAAGAGAGCACGGGGAAAAAAAGGAGCAAAGAGAACATAGGGGGAAAAAGAGAGCGTAAGGGAGAAAAAGGGAGCGCAGGGGTGGCCAAAGAAGCACAGAGGGACATTACGGGGGGAAAAAAAGAGGCAGGTAGGCAAAAAAGAGTGCAGGGGGAAGAACAAGGGCAAAGTGCAAGAGGCAAAAGAGCAAAAGGACAGAAGGGCAATATGGGGCAAAAGAGCACAGAGGGGGGAAAAGGGAGAAAAAAAAAGTGCAGGGGGGCAGGAAAGCATGGGGCAAAGAACGCAGGGGCAAAGAGAGTGCAGAGGGACAAAGAAATGCGGGGCAGTGAGAGCCAAGGGGGGCAAAGAGGGGGGGCAGGGGGCCCCAAAAGGCGCAGGGTGGACAAAAAGAGCACAGGGGGGAAAAGAGAGCCACACCCCTCCGATACAAAGCATCGGGCCCCCATCTAGTCTCTAATAAAAAGTTGCAAAAAATTTTCATTGAAACCCAAAATATTTCCCACATACTAATAACAAATACAACTAAAAATCTAAAAGAAAAAAAAACTGCAGAAAAAAAACATAAAAAAGCTATGATTCTTGATTTTATAAAAAAAAAGAAAGCAAAGAAAAAAGTACTAAAATGCAATTCCTTAAGGGGTTAATGAAATGTGTTTCAAATGTGTTTATTTCTGTAACCATCTTTGCTAATTGGATAGGGTATTTGTATATAGAAAAATATTGTAGCAAAAATATAAAGAACATTTTTATAAGAAATGATGTTTTCAAGCCCTTAACAATTTGTAAGGATGCTGACGTGCCCCTCGGGGCATGTTGAATTAACACTTTTAAATTTTTTGACTTTGGTGAAAATAAAGGATAAAAAAGGGGGATTAGAGTGCACACAGTGTGCATATAGCAGCGGGTATAAAATAAGGGATGCTCAGTGCGAGGGGTCAATAGCTGCTCTTTGCCCTGGGGGACAAAAAATGTGACGCAAACTGACATTCAGAAACCCTATCTTGTACTGTTCCATTAAAAACTTCTGTTTAAGGGGACCGGGGCCGATAAAAAAGAATGGGGGGCCCGCGTAATCAGGAAATTAAATATAAAGTTCCCTTTAAAAAGGCTCCGGGTAAAAGGGCAGTTTGGGGCTAACGTCTAACCCTACGGAAACCCATTCAACGCTAATGCCGGCGGGCTTTTGCTTTTGTTAGTGTTCCTGTTTATTCTGCATGGTGAAATGTGACATTAGAAAACTTTTTATGACGCATTAATAACGTTCAAAGTGCTTTTATTATTGGTCACAGAATTCAAATTTTTAAAAGCTTAGCAAAGTTCAACACCTACGTTTTTTTATGCATTTTTACTTGCAGTTTTTGCAAGGGGAAAATGCACCCAAGAAAGTCTATGGGATTTCTAAAAGTGCTGTGCACCCCTTTCGGGGTTTGTTACCTGAGATTTTTTTACAGGAAGAAAGGGGGCAAGTCCTATTCTTTCTTCATTTTGTCATAGATAATATGAAAAAAAAAACCCCAAAAAAGGGAAAAAAAGCAAAAGAATCTTCATTTTTTTCTGCCAGGAGATACTTTATTTTGGCGCAGAAATAACCTGGTTTTTGGGGACACTGCCTTAGAAAATTTGTAACAAAATTCATCCTATAAAAATGCAATACATAGTTAAAAGTTGAATTAATGGTGATAATAAAAAGAAAAATATTGCTTATTATTATTATTATATGTATTAGCATTTTAACTTTGGAATAATGTGATCATTTTTTTTTTTTATAGTCTTTAATTTTGGCAGCATTAACAATGCAATGAAAAATAGCGTCTTTTCTAGAACATTTAAAATATTGTGTAGTTTTCGGGCCGCCAGGTTTTAATAAAGGACCCTTTGTTGCATTCATCCCTTTTATTTGGCAAAAAAATTTTGATAATCTCTGGATTTCCACAATAGGGGAGGGGATTCCATACATTTAAAATTTTCCAATCTGATAGTTCTGTAGGAATTGGAGGTTAAGACGTGCGAGAAGCTATTTTTTCAAAAATGAAATCCTGGTTCCCAAAAGTATTATCCCTTATGCGCTTAATACAACCCTTTCCCCACTTGTGTCCAAATAGGAAAAACTAAATTGTTAATATTTGTCTCTGAATAGCCTGCCCCACATATTCCAGTGCCCTCAGAGATTGTCACATACAGACCCTGTTCTCAATGGAGATAAAATCAAATTTTTTCTTAACCCCAGGGTTTTTCAAACATCCATCCCCATTTCTAATGTTAGATCCCAATGCACAAAAGGCCAAGTGTGGAAATTTTCATATATTTTTAAAGCTGTTACCTTGGGTCGGACTTTGCGCAGCCAGTCCTTCCCCTTCATCCAACGTCAATCGAAAAACAAAAAGTGTGGAAATAAATCAAAGACCTGGGCGGAAAACAATGCAAGCAAAAAAAAAATATCCAAAACTCTATGTGATTTGTATTTGTCTGATTCAGAGCGAGGACTTGTAACTAAAATACCAAATTTAATTGCACTAACCTCAGGGGAAGGTAGGCTTAGATTTGGTTAGAAAAATTTTTAAAAGAACATTAAAAACTGTTAAACTATAAATCCCATTAACTTTTTCTTACAGGGGCATCTTCATCCAATGAATTACAAATCACCAAAAGTTAATTTTCTTCAAATTATTAATACAAAAAAAAAACACATTTTATTAATAGAGTCTTACAAAAAAGAGGGTCTATTTAAGTGTTTTTTTTCTGTAAAAGTTATGATTAGGCTTTCAGCCAATGAAAAACCCCAAAGGTCATTACCAGAATATTCAAGTAGGTTAAAAACCGCCCCCTGCTGTATTCCCCGAGACACAAAAGGGGGAATAATATTGATTTATTAGCCACCTTTTTTTGAGGACTCCCTGAAACCCCGAAACAGGGAATTGGATTGATTTGTCCTGATAAAGGGGGAGGGATCCCCAAATGCATTTCCTAATAAAAACAAAATTTTATTCACTCTTTGAGAACTTTCATTTTCTGAAAAAAAGACCTTTCATGTTTTTTATTGGCTGTAAGCCATAATCACAACATTTACAGAAATAAACACTTGAAATAATCAAAGTTTGTAATGACTCTAATAAATATTTTTTCACTTTATGTATTGGATTATGAAAGAAATTCACTTTTTGATGATATTCTAATTCATTTAGATGCATTGTATGTGTGCTAAAGCTCAACACTACTAAATCTTGATTACCCAAATATAAAGCATTCAAAATTTAACTTTTTTGTTTCCCTTCCAAAATATCCTTATGGGGAGCAGTGCTGCTTTTTTGGTGCACGCTTCTCCCAAAATCAACAAAAGAATAGATATTCAAGCCAAAACGTGAAAACACTTTAGATTCTAAAATCCTCTTAAGAGCACTACACATGGCTTCAATGACATATTTTAAAGGCATTTAGCAGTACAATTTTTTTCCGCAAAAAGTGCAGTACAGTGACAACATGTTATTTCCTATTTGTGGGGTAAGTGACAACTTGCTGATCATGGAAAACCCACTGTGGGGATCTGCGGCGATCAAAGTTTGACAAAAATTTTTGTATCCCTATTGGGCCTTTTTTTTACCATTGGAAAGAGGGGTGTCAGAAGGATGCCTGATCCCCCCTCCATTTTTTTCGATAGGCTACTATGGAAAAATGAACACAGCGTTGGGGTCCCATACAAATTAATGTTTGCTGCGGTTAGCAAATATACTGGGGTTTTAATTTTAAAGGGGAATAAAATTCTCCTTTCCCTAACACTTTAACCCCGTTACACGCTGGATGTTCAGCGATCCGACCAACGATCCAGTGGCGGGACGCTGGACATCGTTACTGATGCTGCAGAAAACCCCCACGATAGCAGTTCTACGCCCGACACCCGACGGTCGTTTTGGATCATTTTAGGGTGCGGACGCAGAATAGGGCACGGTCGTTGCCCCCCGTCCCAAAACCCAATGCATGCATGACGGGGGAGACCAACGACGGAAAAATGGCCTGGCCATATACCAAGATCACGATCACGAGCTGATCGCTGGGACATGCACAAAACTGCGCATCGCTACGGGTCACTGCAACGCACAAAAAGGGGGACGTTAAACGTATCGTTTGCGTGTTTCGAGCCCTTTATCCCACCATTCAACCACACGATTAAAAAGTATCAGCAACCCCATTGAAGCCGAAAAACCCGCATTCCCCCCGACTACCCCCTTTAAGGACCCCCATAACAACAACTCAAATTACCGTGGTTTTCTAACTCCCCAATTGAAAGAGAAGGAATAAAGATGGGGAAAAAAAAATTTCTATAAAACCCAAAATGCCAAAAGCTATTTTCATTATAAAAAAATAAATAGTTTAATTTCCTTTTTTTGATTTTTTGGGGTTTGTCAAATCATTATTACGAACAAGATTTAAGTTGGAAACAACATTTTTAAGTTTTCTTCTAAGGGATCCAAGAAAATATATCCAGACAAGTAGACTAACAGATGCACCCCAAGGTACATACCTTTTTGGGATTAGACCAATTTCACAGTATCAATTACAAACAAGAGGAATCAAGGTATTTTTGCAAAATTGATTTCTTTTTTTAATGGTTTTGTCAAAATTTCAAAAAATCCAGAGAATTTTGTATAAAAAAGTGGCGCATCCCAAAACCCAAAAAACAAAAAAAAAAGAAAAACCAAAATTTAAAGGGACCGTTGCAGGGGAACATGATTGTCAACATATGTCAACGGGGGTTTATGAGGTGAAAGAAAAAACAAATAGAAAAAATCAAATGTAAAATCACTGAAATAATCCTAACACCATCGATAAAGTAGTATGATGTGCAGGTAGGATAGAACCAATCTAATCACAGTCCTTACAACTGCTCAAAAAAAAATAAAGGGGACCGGATTATATACAAAACAATTAACTCATCATAACACCTTTGGGAGATCAACCTGTACGGTTTGAACAAAATCGACTGTGAACAAATTTTTTCTGCGTTGTGAAAATGGGAAAAGACAACAGGTAGAAAAAGATAGACAATTACCAGACCCCCCTAAAAAAGGGAAAGGTTTCGCAGGGGTGACCACAGACCATTTTTTTCTGTTCTCATATTTTTTATGTTTTTTTTGTTCCTTTTTCAATACTTTTTAACCCCCTAGAGGTACATGAGGCGGGGGCCACAAACCACGAAATTCTCAGGTAGTGCGCTCATTCAGATGCCACACAATGCGACTGAGGCAAAAGGGTACTGTGTTCAGCACATGTACAGACAAAAGAGGAGATCCCAGAGACATGGACGGGGCCCCTAGGGGCAATAACCCCCAGCAAGATGCTACCTCTTCCTTTGTGCAAGAAGGAACGGAGAAAAGTGCCTAAAAAGAAACCCAGGGGCCCCCTGCACCTTTTCATTGTCTCACAATGGGCTGAGGGTCTCATCCCACTACCTAATAGATATGGTACTTGGCTAGCACATTTTAAAGGGTGGATTTCCCCCAAAAAAATGCCTCCACACACCATATTGACCCCCGCCAAAATGGTCTGCTGGGGGATGTTGCAGCAGAGAAAAATTCTCCACACCTGAACCTACGTCATCCTGAAGGCTCAGGGCACCAATGTCCAAAAATTTACACCTTGGTGTTCTCTGGTGAATGGGAATCACCTCACGGTGTTTTGGGCCCGTAAGCTCAACACCCATTTGTGGAAGTCAGGTAACAGAGAAACAGTTGGGGGTCACCACCTGCAGAACCCTTTCTTTATAGGGTTGTATTGCTAATTTTCTATCATGTTCCGTTTCTGCTACATTTGCACAACAGAGAGAAATTGATTCACAAGGTCTGTCTTCATAATTGGACAGGTTTATTTTCCCGAAGTGTTATTTACTTGAAATTTCATTTTGTTATTTATGGTTCCCTTTTTTTTTTGAGCGTGTATAACATTACTGTGCCCCAGAAAGTCTAAGTCAATCACACTACCTCCAAAATATTGAGCATCTTAATAAAGTTCAGGGAAAAATGTCTCTAGTTATAAAACTCATTTAGTGAGCGGGGTGGAAAAAAACCAGAAAAAATGCTCCAGGGCCCCAGGACCACAAAACACATATCCCAATGTACTTTCACAAACTGGGATTTCTTGCTACTTCTTAGGGAGAAAACTAATGCAATTGGCGGTTTGTTATGCCCCCCCGGAGCTTGGTCCCCCCGACTACCAAAAACTGTTTCCCAAACCTCTATTGCGGGGCCCCTGCCCCTCATTTCCCGAAACGTAAAAGGTACCTTTTCATGCAGCAACTTTTCTAGGAATTTCACTGGCAACTTACTGGTTGCCGGGTTTTAAGGAGGCAGGAAAATTACTTACGGGGTCTGGGCTCATTTTTCCCAAAACTTCCCAAAAGGGCCCAAAAAAGGATTCCTTCAGCGTGACTCTCAGACTACCCGTTTTTCCCTGTTAAACTGGG